>CAJVQA010001437.1:0-25599 GCA_910591915.1 Cetraspora pellucida | reverse complement strand
TAAGTAACATTTCTGTTACTTTTCGCGTGACCTTGGATCGGGTAAGGATCGTCACCCCGATTCGGGCACCCGTGACCTACAAAAAATCGGGCTCACAATATGATTCATCTTTACAAGATTATTTCTGCATTTGTTCCTCAACAAAGAGCAGAACATAGTGCAGTTCTTGTAGCTAAAAAACTTTATTTTCAAGGTGGTTATGATCATACATACAACGTATATGTTAATAGCCAGTTATTTTACCTTGATGTTTCAAATTCTTTTAATACAACTAACATAAATTTAATGCCTTGGACTGACTTGTCCTCGACACCGGGTTTAACAAACAAAACTGGAGCAACAGCTTGTGTTGATGGTGGAGCAATTTTTTATATTGGTGGAACCCATTCTGGAAATCTTGTTAGTAAATTTGATACAGTATTGGGGCAATGGAATGAATTAAATACTTATGGGTCAATACCTACCCCTGGATTGATAGCAAATGAAGAGATAAAATTTGTTCAATGCGTAATTTTGGGGCATAAAATATATATTTATGGTGGATATGGAGTTTATCAAATGAACATATTAGATTCTTTACAATTATATTGGTCTAGATTTTCATCAGCATTAACGTATAGCGGAACGCAAGGTTATACTGCTACAATGTTAAACGATTCAATATTATATATGGGAGGAGGAGGAATCAATTTAACTTATTGCCAAGCAAATTCAACTAACGAAGTATGATTTTAGATTGTTTAATATTTTGTCATTATTACAATAATGTTGGCAAATAGTACTCCAGGCTCATTCCTTATGTTTCGGAACTTAGAATTTGTCAAATGATAGGCATGAACATTAAAGAAATGAGGCTTGCATAAAAGATATAAACTAACAAAATGTTTGGTTTTAAATTAAGCAAACTTATGAAAACTTATTTTTTATATATATTTAAATTGCTTTTCTCTCTCTAATTTTAGTACATTATATTCTGATTATCGCAATCTTTTTCTTTTGATTGCAGTAGTTTTAGATTACAAGTAATTAGAGAAACTTATAAAGGAGTATATTTACTAAACAGTATTTAATTTTTTTCAATTAAATGATTTTCTTTTTTTTTCTTTTACTGAATCAATTTAGTTGCCGGTTTCAATTTTCAATACAAGCGATAATTCATGGAGAATGGTTGTATGTTTTATAGATTGACTTTTCATCTTTAATTATACATCAATACATGTTCTGTTCAACCTATTTTACCTTGAAAAATATCAATAAACTTAGCCCACGTCTGGTCAAGCCCCTCTTGCAAGATGTGATCATTCATCGGTTTATATTTGTATGCATTATATTCAAAGATAAGATATTTTTTAATTCTTTATACTTTTATTAATAATTCATTTTATTAATTATATAGCTCAACATAATCGAATTTTATTATTTTATGGAACTAATAACAATATTTCAATATATGCACTCGACACTTTAACATTTACCTGGTCAATTCCTAAGATATTAAATTCTGGTGGTTCTGTACAAATATTAACACATCATACTTCTACATTAATTGGATCTTATATTCTTATCGCATTCGGTAAGTATGAATTTATCATATAAGGTGAATAAAACAATTAAATTTTCATATTACTTATTTCGAATTTTCATATATAGGCCTTTATATTAATTCTGGACTAGGTTCATCTGATGTTTTTCTTCTTGATGTAAGTCATTATGACAACTATAAATGGGAAACAACTTATGATCCTGCCAAATTATTTCAACCAGCACCAACCCAGACTATTGGTTCAAGTTCAACATTGAATAACCAACAAAATATAAATATTGTTGTTATTATTGGAGAAGTAATTGGTGGAATTTCAGGGCTTATATTATTATCAACAGCTGCAATAATTATTATTTATATAGTCAAGAAAAAATACCAAATTAACGTTGATACTTTACAAGATCAAATTACTAATCAACAACCTGTCGATATGTTATAATTAATTTAACAGAAAGAATAATGAAGGTATTCAGGAAAAAAAAATTTTCTTATATAACTTTACCAATTAAAAATTTAAATAATATTTCAAAAGTTTTAAGTCCTTTATACTAAAATTATTGTAATATATTTGATGATTTTGATAGTATAATTATAAGAGTAAAGTGCAATTAAACTTAAATAACTATATTAAAATAATTAGCTAAGCCAAAGGAATACCTTGAACGTAACCAAATACATTATTAGGATCATAAATTTTTTTCGCAGCAATTAATGCAGGTAAATTACTTCCGTAATATCTATTCTGCCAATCTGTTAAATCACGATCAATATAATTCTGATAACAACTATAATCAGTATAATTCGACTGAAAAGTTTCACCGAAACTATTTAACTGAGTAATACATTGTGCGTTCGTTGTATTATCACCAGTCAGAGTTGTAAATAATTCAATTGAATGAAATACATCCCTATGCACAAATGCAGTAGCATTTGCAGCAATTCTAGTTGCCGCACCCCCGGCATATAAATCAAATACTGCATATGTTGGACATGTGGTGGGAAGACCTGTCATAAAAGTTACAAGTGATTGAACACCCTGTGCTGAAAGTCCAGGAGGTTTTACATAAAAAGACTTCGCTTTAAAGTTACTAGGACTGTGATATGGATATATTGTACCATTTGATTGTTGAAATCCCCACCTTACAACACTATCAAAAAGACTTTCTTCTGTAAATTGATTTGATGTTGGCTGTGACAGTGAAACAAATTGGCTCATAACTTGCGTTGCACTCGATTGTGATCCTAGATAAACACCTTGAAATTCTACAGAACCAATATCTATAACTATCGAGAATGATACATCATCGGGCAGTGTAGGACCAAGTTGCTGAGTTGTATCAAAAAGAGTTTGAATCTTAGTGAGATTATATTTTAATGAGATAGATGTGACTTTAGGAGGAGTAGGATAAATTTGAAATGTAAACGAAGTAACTATTCCATAGTTATTAGCACCAGCTCCACGGAGAGCAAAAAATAAATCCGTATACTTATCGGCTGTTACAGTGATCAGACGTCCAGTAGGATCAACAAGGTCCATGGAAAGGATGTTATCTGATGCGGGACCATATTTTCTTCCAAATAATCCATATCCCTATTATTTTCATTAAATATGTAAAAAAATAATGTATTTTTCAATGTAGACTAGTACTTTAGAAAGAATTCATAGTCTCGTGATATCAATATCGTACGGTCAACTTAGTTCTGGAATCACAGGACCGAGGATTTTTTGACAGTACTAGATTATTCAAATTTCAATAAATAATATGCAAATAATTACTCACACCACCTAATGCATGTCCACCTATCCCGACGCTTGGGCAGGTTCCGAATGGAGCTAAAAATCCAGCTTGGCTCAAAGCGTAAAAAATAGAGCCTAATCTACTCCCGGCACCGACAACTGCAGTCTTTGCCGTTGAATTTATGGTAATTTGGTTTAAATTCGTAATATCTACGACTATTGCACCTATAGTGCCATATTTTTCATAAGAATGTCCTCCTGATCTAACCGAAATACTCATATTAAGTGTACTTGCACAATACACGGAAAATTGAACATCTGCTACTATATTAGCATATATTATCACGGATGGGGTGAACATTACACGAGTATTTTCATCTATTAAGTCACTATTATATTCTGGATCATTTGGATATACTTTTTTACCTTGTACATCAACAAGACATGATGTAAGATCACGCTTTCTGAGTTTGTTAGCTGAAGAAATTTTACAAATAATTATTAAGCATAATAAAATATAAATGCTTAACAACAGTTTTTTATATGTTAACACTGTTATCATTGTCTGAATTTTTTATTAAGCTAGTTTTGAATGATTAAAATTAGGGGAGTCGTTTATATATATTTTATAAAAAAGGCTAACTTTAGATTCTATAGATTCCCCAAATATTTAATAAAATATTGTCTATTTTTTATATGAAATTATGTTACACTGGTCGGTATATAGTAAAGTAGTACGGTACAAAACGCAAATTAGAACTGAACTGACATATGAGTGTCTTTAAATATGAGGTTTTCTTTTGGCGACACTCATAAAAATCATGATAGTACGTATTGTTTGTAAAGTTACTTTTCCTACTAGCCCTAACATAACCTAACATAACTTTAACAAAACCCTAACAAAAAAAAAAGGTAATACTAACGTTCACCCTAACCGTAACCATTAAAAAAAAAATCTTGTAAAAATTGAAACTTGCAGGCCTATATTAATCGTACGTTGATCAAAATTTAGTATAATTTTCATGTCCGTCCGAATTTGTACTGACATACAGTGCTACTTTACTGAATACTTACACTGGTCCGCACTTTGGATATACATATGTACAGTACGTATGTAACCTATTTACTTTATTTAATTTGCAAATATAGTAATCATGAAATTTTTTGTAATATAAATAAGATGTGTAATGTCTAACAAATTTTTGCAACACTATTTACGTAGAACAATTTATTCAAAACGTGCATGGTCAGATATTTTATTATTTCCAATTTTATTTTTATGTTTTGTCAAACAATCTCATTCATCTTTCAAGAACATATGTACCTGCTTTTAAATACTTGTTAATTGGATTTTTATTATTAGGATAGGTACATACATACATTATTAATAGAGGCTATGCCAAACTCGATATTAGAATAGGAGTAATTAATTAATTAAACTTTTGAGCTTGTAAATTGGGATGTGTGACACTTGTCATCGACATTCCACAACTTTAATTAACAAAAACACATACAGCTTTTTAATAAATAAATAAATAGAAGAGTGCAAGGTTAATAAGAAAGTTAAGAAAAGGATGATTGTAAGGAAAGAATGCCCGTCTTTACCAAATTATGCATTTCAGTCTAATATAAATTTATTATTTTTATTTAACAATCAATCTTAACCTGACTAATTTGACTGGACTTTTCCAAGGGTCCCGTCAATCAATCATCATCAAATTTTAATAAAATTACTCTAACGTATTAAACATAGTTGCATTCTTGATTTATTTATTCTTTGACATTTTTTCTTCAACAATTATTTCACTAACATCCATAGAGTGACGATTAATATTTAAAATCGATTATTAATCATCATGAAACTTTAAATATTATTTATCGCATTAATAGCGATGGTAAAAAAACAGGTTTAAGAGGTAGTTCACAGTTAAAGAGTATAAACATTACTAAGTATTATAATAAAAACTTACAAAGTTTTATAGTTGTGGAATGCCAATATCCTGCAATGAAGGTCTTTTTTTACCCAGTAAACATCTTTTAAAGCTTTAACTAAATTTGTAACACGTTATTACACTTCTAATGATAATAAAACTACTAAAATTGATTGTGTAAACCATGAGATATTAAGTTTTTTTTTGCTTTTTTACTGTATGATTATTTCTTATTGTCAGAAATGCTCAATATTTCATTATTTTATTAAAGTTATAGTAAAACTTCTCCACCTTTAATTGTGAACTGTTTCTTAAATATTTCACAAATTTAAAACAGATGCAAAGTTAATGGTGTTTCTTTATAAACTCTAATACTAAAACTTTTAAGAAAGTTCTTATAAAATTAGTTGAGATCAATTAAATCAGGTTCAGTAATCATAAAAGAAATATATTGTAATTAGTTAAGATTACTTAAGAAATTCATTTTTTATTTTCTTTAAAGTAATTTAATAAATAATTATATTATTACAAGAGTAGTATATATTTTCTAAAAACATTATTATGATTGTTGCAGTTATCGTAACTTTTTTTTTTAAAGTGATCTCTTGGTTCTTTTGACTTTTATTAATATTTTTTGAGAATTGCTATTTTCACCTCCATTTTTGCTAATACCACTCTTAAAATACATAAAAGTGCTCTGAAAGAGATATTATTATTAAATAAACTTTCTTTTTGGTATTAATTAAAGTTGTTCATTAGGCCTTTTCAGTTCTAATCATAGTAAAATCACTAAGTTTGGATTGGTAGTTCTTGCAATATGTATATCTAAAGTTTATAATCTTTAATCTACTTTTAAAAAAGAACTACTGGTCTGATTTCAATAATTTTACCACTATTAGAACCAGAAAGGTCGAATAAACAATTTTAATTAAAACCAACAAAGAGGTTTACTTAATAATAATATCTCTTCTGAAGCATTTTTATATATTTTGGAGAGTGACATTAGCAAAAATGAAGGTAAAAATAGCAACTCTCTATTTTTTTGATAATATGCTTTTATATAGACTATTATAGAAAGAGTATACAATTGGTTACATGTGTAACTTTTCTATATTACCTATTTAAAAGGTTTATTTAAAGGTTTCTTACTAATTACCATACCTAATATCACTATTTGAGTGTTTTATTTAAACCTCTAAACCTGCAATTAGTATTAATTTCACTGAGTTATATTCAGATCTTTGTTCCAATCTTAGGACTATTTTATTTTTAAGGTAAATTTCTCAAAGCTTTCTATATATTTATTTTATAGCTGATCAGTATTATAATAATTAAATCAATATTTATAATCAGAATTAATTATTAAATTGCTATGTTCTTACAAAGTTTATCTAAATCTTAGTATTACTTTATACTATATTTCTAATATTTTAATATATTACTATTTTTGTTTTTAAACTCATAATTCTAATAATCTAATAGGATTGTGGTTTGTTTTTTGATATATCAAATCAGTCTGATATTTTTTTTCTTTGATTTGATTTGATAGTCTAATTAGTAATACTCCTTATTTAAGATTCTTGTCTATTTGGTTTCTTTACATTGATATCTATTTTTTAGGTTTAGTCTTTACAGTAGTACTGTTAAAGATTTATATTATCTCTCTGTTTAGATATTTTTAAATAGATTTTTGTTTTCTAATTTTTATACAAATATTTCATTATCTATCACTCATACTGATATAATTATAATTATAGGTATTTTAATTTAATTGTTGAATACAATTGCTATAATACAGATGAAAATCCAAATTTTATATTAATAAGTTTTGAACTTACAATTTGTTATTTAAAAATTAATAATTTATTTATTTTATTAAGTTATTATATCTCTTTATTGTAATTATATAATCTTATATGGATTATAATAATAGTTAAATTTATTATATAAAAAATTAGTAAAACTAGCATTTTAAAAATATTTTTTTTTAGTTTATAGTTTTCAATTTAATTAAGAATTCAAAAAATATAAAATTATTAAAAAAATTAATTATATGATTAGAAAATTTTGATGAGCATTAAAAAATAAAATTTTAAGATATTTTAAAAATTTTTCTAAAATTATTTATAAAAAAATCTATAAAGATAAATTTTAAGTTCTATTTTTTAAGAGAATTAGGTTCTATAGCTTAATAATTAAATTATTAATCTTTATAAATAAAGTTAATAATTCAAGTCAAAATAAAATCAAAATTTAAGAAATTTAAATTTTATAATCTAAAATAGAAGTTAAATTAGATATAAAATTCTATAAAGCATTCAAAATAAAATATAAAAATGGATTAGAAATTTTTTAGAAGAAGATTAACTTGTAAAAAGAAGTTATTATATATGATAGTAGTATTACAAAAAGTACTGTTATATAAAATAGGTAATATTAACATCTTTACATTTAATTTGCAGAGTACTTAATTAGAAAAATAATACTAATCTAACTAAAACTAAAATAATAAATAAAATAAAACATGCAAAGAAGATTTATTAAGATTTTTTACAAGGGAACTCTTTCTGCAAATTCTTTACACAAATCTTAACTAAAAATTCATTTGTACAAAAACATTTATAACTATTTATTTTACTAAATTAACTTGTTTTTGGCTCTTAAATAAACTTATTCAGTACTAAATTTTATATTTATCTTGAAAGTTTCAAGTCTTTAGGATATAAACTCATTAAAAAAAACATACTGACAGCCTTTGGCTTTCAGAATTCATAATTTTAATTATTATACAAAAGTTATTATTACAACTTACTTTATATTCTTAAATAAAAGTATAGAATATATTTTTCTGATCAAAACAAGCTCTAAATGAATATTTTTGGCTGAATATTAACTAAATTACAGTTAAATTTAATTTTTACTCTCTTATAAAAATTCTTTTTTTATCTTTTGTTTCTACTCTAGTTTGCTCATCCTTATACATTTTTTATGTAATATCAGAGCACTTCTTAATTTATATTTAATTAAATTTATACTAAATTTACTAATATATCCTTAAATAGAACCTTATTTAACATACAATCTACTCTTTTTCATATTTGGTTCTAATTAATTATATACAAAAATTGTACTTTTGTACTAATACTATACTATACTGATGACTAGTATTTAGTCACACCCACTATTCTAGTTTATTATAAATTATAATTTATTATATAAAATTACACAAATCTATTTTAAGCTATATCTTATACTAAAACCCTTGTACTTGCCTACTACCCTTGCAAAATTATATACTTATAACTTTTTTTACTTAATAAAATAATTTAAAAATACCTATTCTTATAACAACTGAACCAGACTTCTATGATATGAATTATTATTACTCTAAATACAGAGGCTATTATAAACTTGATATGAATAAGAAAACTTTTAAATTACTCTGTGTTCTTTCACTGGATGTTAATCCTAATCAATATGAAAGTCTTAAGAAAAAACAACATTACTTCAAAGTTCCTATTCAACAAACTATTGGCATATTTTTATATAATTAATTTCATACAAATTTGATTTTTTGTTACTACAAAATTACTCAACCTACCATTTTTGGTCTTTCTAATATGCAAACCTCTCCAATTATCTCCACTAAACATTTTGAAAAAATTAGTGATATTCTACTTGTATCTCTTATTATTAAACAACTTTCAACTCAACTTTCTAATTTTACTATTTTTTTTTCATTCAATACTAATCTTATACTAGCTGATATTATTCCTCATTCTCAACATATTCATACATGTGTTTTATGTAATGTCAAAAATCTTTTTTGTATTCTTTCTTAAGAAAACAAATATTTACCAGATTATAGTATAGTAATTTTTTTTAGAACTTGACTTTTCTATTATAGTTGCACTCACAGAATTATTGATATCAAATTATGTTATTTTTCTTAAACTAAACCTTTAATTTAAGAACAAAAAAAAATGACTCATATATCTAAATTTATTTTATTTAATAAAACTAAAAAATTGGAACTTTTTAAAGAAATTTTATCTAAATTTTCTAAAAAGAATACTAAATTTTAACAATAAAAACATAATACCTCTCAAAATCTTGACTGGTTTAAATTATTTCTAGTCATAAAAGAAATAAAACCCAACTCAAAACTTAATATCCATTTTTTTAACAATTATTCGAGTTTCTTAAACCCAATTTAATTCAATTCATATCTAAAAAAACTATTTTTTCTAAAAATCTAGATATTAAATCTACTTTCAAATACTTTTTTGACTATTTATTAAAAAACATGACAGAGCAAAAACCCAAATTCTTAATGGACTTAGTTCATAAAACTAATCTATCAATTGATACTCAAATTCCAATTTCTATAGAAATTTTAATTAATATCTTAAAACTTATTCTTTCTAAATTTCTTACTATATTCTTAACAAAATTCAATTATAAAAAAATTCTTCAATCCTATTATATTATTTCACTATATACATTTCAAAATCAACTTCAAGTTGCTATTAATCTTGCATGTTTATACCTCTTTCTTAACTCTACTTATAAAACTATTCATACAAAAAAATTTGCAGAAGATCTAAATCTTCAACTACTTCATCTTATCTTACATTATAATATTAGTTATAATTTAATTAACAAATTTCCTTTTCAAATACAAAATAATAAAAAGCTAAATATCAATATTTCTTTTAATATTAATATTGAAAAATTTAAAAACTCTTTTCAAATACCTTCTTTTAAATCACATAGAGCAATTCTTGAAAATTGGTTTGATAAATTCTTTAAAATTTATAAATGTTACTCTTCAAACATTATCAAAACCAAAATTTTTAACTTTCTTAAATATCAAACTGCAACTAAATATACTGAAGAGCATAAAAAACTACTACCCCAATCCTTTATTATTAAATCTATTACATCTTTTCAAGAGCACACTCTATTAGTTAGAAAATTTGCTCTTTTTCATGTTCATACTTACAAAAACTCTGATGAACACAAATACACAGTCCTTCTATCTGATACTGAACATAATTTTTAAAATCTTTCTATATATTACTTTGACCAATCTTTTAAAAAATTTTCTGTTCCTATTTCTGACAAATCAAGCCCATCTATCAAGTCTAATCAATCAGTATGAACTCATCTTACCTTAGATTTCTCAATCTTTCACAAAGATAACAAATATTCAGCTTCATTCAAAATTCTAACTCCAATTAAATTTTTTCGTGAACTTGCTAATTCTACTAAAAAACAATTCATGAAAATTAACAAAACCAATAATAATATTAATTGTCAAAACTATTACTTCTATAAATACTTTAAAGCTTTTCTTTAATTACCAGCTCAAAATAATAAAATCTTTAATTTAAGCTATAACCAAACTATTAAAAAAGCTACAAACCAAATTACAGATATATATTTTTTAGTCAAAATTATTATCTACTTTGAAATACTTAAACAAAGTAGTATAAATCTTTCTATCTTTTTTATTTAGAAAAAATACAATAAAGACTATTACCCTCAAGCTGAATCTCTTATTATTAAGGAATTCAAATATATTATTTCAAAAAAATCAATAACCTTGACCTCTTTAAATCTATTATCTCTCAACCTCCTTTTCAATAAACCTTTTTGCAAATAATATTAAAGCAGCTGCTACCTCTGAAATTATGATGTACTTTACAAACAGTAGGCTATTTTTAGAGAAGAATGATGTAAGTAAGCAGGCAGTAAAGCCTATTTACACAGAAGACTGGGTTAATGATAATTAGGCCAAACATACTAGAAAGACTACAGTATCTTTTGCTGCTATGTAAGCTGAGCTTAAAATGGTGAGTAATCTTGCAGAAACATCTTCTTAGTTCTTGGATTCCAATTCTTTATCTAACTCTAAGGACATTCTCTGCTATAATTTCTTTCTAATTAATTATAATCTTCCAATCTTACCATCTAAACAAACATTACTATCTTTTATCTAATATCTAAAAAATAACTCCTTTAACAAAGCTTTTAAAATCTCTATTAATAATACACTTACTAAAATACATATCTATGAAAATTCAAAATATAAACTTCTACCTAATTACATATTTCTTTCAAGATCACATTATTATCTATACAATAATCTTCCTATTAAATCATATTCCAAATATTCAACTCCTCATATTATCTTGAATAAAATTTTCTTTAATATACATAATAATAATAATTTATATCTTATTACTTCTAATTTACATAACTCTAACCTTATAACTACTAATAATATACCTCTTTTACAAATAATTCTCTCACCTATTATCTTAATCTCTATAAAAATTAGTTTTCTAAACATTAATGATTTACTTCAATACTCAAAAAAACTTTCACTTATTGACATAATCAACTAACATAATTTTAATATTTTTGGATTATCAGAAATACACCTAACTTCAAAAGAAGAAAAATATATTAACAAAGACTTCCAAAACTATAACAGCTTTTGAAGTTCTTATGAAAGTTCTCATTAAGCAAATGTTGAAATTTTCATATATAATAGAATCTCCAAATATGTAACTAGAACACACAACTATAATGGCTATATAATTAGTTTCAATTTATATTTCAAACACAATTCTATTTGTATTCTCCAAATTTACCTTCCAACAACAGAGAAAAAACAACTACATTCTGAAATCCAAGAACTAATTATCCAACTTTGTAACAACTCCAAATATCTACTAATAATACTTGGTGATTTTAATAGTATTTCTAATCTATACTTGGATAGAAATTCTCCTAAAAATATCTTTATTCCAAAATCTCAAATTCTTAAATATCTAATTAGTTATCAATTTAAAGATATATATTAACTTTTTTTCTTTAATTCACAACTTTACTTTTATTTGTTCAATCTCAAACAATAGAATTGACCAAATATAAACAAATTTAAACATATCTCAAATTGACTATACTGATATTCTTAAGGATATCTTATCTAAATCTGATCACAAATTATTGTTCTTGACATATCTATAACTATTAATAAAACAAAACCTACTAAACAACATACAAGAAAAAACTTTTTTAAAAAAAACTGCTTTAAGGAAAACCTAAAAAATTACTCAAACCAAATATTACAAAGTCTCTAACAACTTCAAACTAAAATATCAAATATTATTAATCAAAATGAACTTAATCTAGTTTAGAACAAAATACTTAAAGCATTCTCCAAAGCTGCTACTAAAAACATTCCTTATAAAAGAATTAAAACTATCTATGAAATTAAATTAGATAAACCACTTAAACATCATTTACTCTATTATAGATACAAACAAATACAATATTTTAAAAATTATTTACAATTCCCAAATTTTTATAATCTTCTTCATAAATATAATACTAAATATCCTAACAATTTTATTATTCAATCTCAAATGTCTAATAATCTTCAATCTACTATTAAATAAGAATTTATTCAAATTAAATTAGTACTTAATACTTATTACCAACAACAAACCTAAAAAGAAATTTAACAAAAAATTGAAGACCATAATCAACTCTTTTATTCATAACCAAAAAAATTTTTTAAAAATATTCTTGAAAAATATAATAGTATACACATTAACAGATTACTAAATTATAACACCTTATTGACTAAAAAAGATCAAATCAAGCAAGCTATCTACACTTATTTTTTTGAATACTTTAATGAAAAACTCCTTCAACAAATTCATACCAATTCTGAATATTATGAACTTTATCAATCCCATGCTAAATTTGAAACACACTATTAGAACTTATTTAATAATATTTCTGATAATGAATGGCAAAATACTATTCAAAATATTCCTCTTTAAAAAGCCACTGAACCTCTTGAAACTAACTATAAATACATTAAATATGTTGACTTTTCTGGCCAAATCTCTCTCAAACTATTTATTAACAAATGCTTTTAACTTCAAAAAATTTTATCAAATTGGAAAACATCTAACATTTTCCTTATTCCAAAAAAATCCTCATGGGACTTTATATTTAATCAAGTTTACCTTATCTCAATTATAGAACCTATAAAAAAATGTTTTACAAAAATTTTTATACAAAGACTTGACAACATCATTAATACAAACAATCTCTCTTTAATCTTAACTTTGCAGCTACCAAAAACTCATCAACACATATTTCAATCCAAATTCTTAACAATACTATTAAATATTATAAATACTTTAACAAAGAAGCATAAATAATATTTCAAGACATGTCCAAAGCTTTTGATAAAATTAACATATCTCAACTTCAAGATACTTGTAAAAAAATTGATATTTCTTTACAAAGAATTTAACTTATTACTGAACTTCATACAAACTGACAAGTAAGAATTATTATTGCACATGGCCTTATATCATCTGTTCATATTAAATCAGAAATTGAACAAGGTGAAACTTATTTATCTTTACTATGAAAAAATCTATTATAATCCTATTCATATCTTCATTTATAACTAATATAACAACCATCTACTCAAAATTACCTCCTCTTCACCTCTTAATATTATTTTAAACATTTTATCATCTTCTATAACAATACCTCCTATAGCCTTTATGGACAACACTGTTTGGCACAGTGAAAGTTCTGAATCTTTTCAAAATATTTTTAATAATACTCAAAAACTTTACAATCTAAATAATATTGAAATTAATTCAACTAAGTCTGACCTTTACATATCTTTCAAAACAAAAATAAACTAAATCTCATTATACCAAATCTTTCTATAATAATCAAATAATACCTCTATATAAGCTTCATGAAACTATATAATATCTTGGCATCTATTTTGATGAAAATGGTTCAACTAAACCAACATATAAGATGCTTCAAAACAAAATTAAAAAATTTCTTGTTCTAATTAAATTTAAAAAACTTACATCTAAACAAATTTCTACTCTTTTCAATATAATACTACAATCATCTTTAGAATATTTATTACAAATCTTGTCAATTTCAAAAATACAACAACAAAACTCTTAAGTCTACACTCTATTACAATAAAAAAAATGTTTTATCTTGCAAAAAATACATCTAATATTCTTCTTATTAATTCATTATTATTTAAACTTCCAACTCTTCAATATCTAACATAAAAAGTAGCAATATCTACAATTGAACATATTTTTCATACTACTCCTCTTCCCAAACATATTGGCATAGCCAGAATTAAAAATTGGCTAACTAAAATATGGCAACTCTTTTTTCTTCCTAATACTGCTTCTATGTTTTTATTAATAACAAAAAACTTTATATTCATCTTTTAACTTTTACTTTTAAATAACTTCAATATTTTTCTTTCACTTAATAACTCTCTGAACTTACTACCAGTTAATATTTTTACATCTACAAAAACAATATATGATATTTTCTATCTAATAATTATTATTCACTAATTAACAGCCTTCAAAACAAAAAAGTACTCTTTATTAAACAACTCACAATAGCTTATAATTTATATATTCTCTTATAAAACAACATATATATATATACTAAAAAATCTATTTATGGACCTACCTTATTTTGGTTTATTAAACATTCTAATCTTATTCAAAACAATACAATTTTTCAAACATGGCCTTATCTTAACTTACCAAATATTAATACCTTTATTAATTTCTTTGACATAATTACTTCTTATCACTTATTATCATTAAATAAATAGTCTATTGTTTTTAATAACTCACAAATTCTTTTTACAAAAAATTTACTTAATTTTTTTTCCTTTTATAACATCTCTTCTGGTTTAATATCTCTAATTTATACTAACTTATCTACATCAATATTTCTAACTTTTATTAATATTTCTCATATTAAATCATTAAAAAAGAATAAAAACTATTTACTTTATATTAACAATTATAAAATTCATGCACTTATTAATATTCAACAACATGTAATTTAAACTCCAATATTATCTCAATTACCAACTATTTACATTTTTAACACAAAAATTTGAATAATCCAAAAAAACATATCTTCTTCTTATTATCAAAATGAACTTACTAATTTATTCCTATTAACTAAAAATCTTCTAAATAACACCTATTTCTATACAGATGCTTTAATTATTAATGCACAAATAACATATCCAAAAATTGGTATTAGATGAATCTCAAAAAATAATATCCAAATTAAATTTAACTATACAATAACTTCATACTCTGACTCTACTTAAGCAGAACTTAAAGCAATTGTTTATCTTCTACTTATTCTTTTAATAAACTTCTAAAGCAATATACATCTCAACAATCTATTAGCTTTAAAAAACATTCAATTATTTCCTTTCTTACACAAATTCTTACATATCAAAAACTGGAATATTTTATTTATTATTTACTATTTCATTCAAACAAAATCTCTTAAAATCTCCTTTCACAAAGTTAAATCTTACTTTAATAATTCTTTTCATAATTAAACTAATCTTTTAGCTAAACAAGGTACCTTTAAACACTTAATTAAATTCAACTTTACAATATTACTTTCTGATCATTTTAAATGGCACAACTACATAATATCTACAAAAGCCCAAATATTCTTTTAAAACACAATTACTATACAATTACTTCTCTTTTGATCACAACTTAAATCCTTTCAAAACCCATTTTTGATTAAATAATCAACAAATGTTGACATTATTAATTCTCTAAATAATAATCAAAAATTCTATACTTTTTGTCTTAAAATTATTAATAACAACTTACCTATTATGCAAAACCTTAATTTATGATATCTACTCTTATATACTACTTCAAATTGTGTCTATTGTCAAACTTTGGAAAATATTACATCTTTTTACATATCCTAAACAAAAATATAATCTTCAACAAATTCTTCAACCTTTAATTTCAAATACTACTCAACAATTAAATATCTCTTCTGAGCTTTCAAATAAAATCTATATTATTTTGTTACAACAAACAAACACCCTACTGCACTCTTATTTTCTTAATCTTATTGAAGGCCTCTTCTCTATATCTTATTACAACAATGTTAAAATATTACTTTATAAAACAACATTATCCTTCTTTACAGCTCTATCAAATGCTACTCTAAATTGGTTTCACCAATATATATAGCTACTATATAATGTTCTTCAACATCAATGAGAAAAAGCTTGCAATATAACTAAAAAATCTAAACATTCAAAATATACTCCTTAGCTTTATCTTTTCAATCTAATTTCAATACTACCAATACACCTACTATAAATCCAATTTTATTTATTAAAAACTGGTTAATTCTAGGCTATATACTTACTAACTATATTTACTAAATGCCAAGACTATCACCTTAGGTTTCCTCCAACCTTTTTATGCTTAAAATTAATTTGAAATAATTAATAATAGTTTATATAGAATGTAGGTGTAATGTCACATTGGATGTCTTAAATAAGTAGCACAAATATAGTTTAGAAATCTTTAATGTAATTACTTCTATTATCTAATAAAGTTTCTATTTTGGCATAACAAAAAAAAAAGATCTGTATTAAAGAATTAGTTTAATCAAAATTGAAATATTTTTAACAGTACTATAAATCTTAAAAAATTAGAAGTAATAATTATATATTACAATATTATTAATAGTTACTATATCTATTTATAATAAGTTAAGGTTCTAGACTCTTTTGCAATATTAAGCCAAAAGTATAAGAGTATAATAATAATAATACATTTATAAATATTTATAAGAAACATATGTACTTATACTGTAATTAAAACCAAGTATAGAAGTATACAAAAAATAATACATAATAACTGCAAATTAAAAATCTGAAACTTAATAAATCTTTTTTTTAATATTAATGATAAAACCATGTCTCTATTTTTATTGAATATTTATTTAAAATTTTTACATAAAGCATAAATTTACTTTTAAAAATATTATAAAAGAAGTAAAAGCTTAGACTAGTTTATTTGCAACCTAAACCAATAGGAGTGCCCAAGGCCTATCTAGATTTAAATGTTAGTGATTATATATAAAAAACTAGTTTGATATTTGATCCATTATATATACTAAAAGTTAATTTTAAAGCAAATTAAATTAGAAAAAAAAGATTGAGGTAAATTTGAAATAAGATTAAAAAGTAAATTAAAAGTAAAAGAGTGTGTTGTTAATCTTAAAATACAATAAAAGAATCCAAATTTTATAATATATTTGTTAATTAAAATAAAGTAAAAATTTAATAACAAGTGTTATAGCTATTTTTTTAAATGATAAATTTGAGATAATAGCGATTATTTCATTTGGCACTAAGCATAAAAAGGTTGAAAAGACTAATTGTAGGTCTACTATATTGTGTGTAGTTATACAATATAGTTGTCTAATTTGGTGATATAGTTTATTTATAGTTTCAGAAGTAGTATTAAGTGTATTTGTATTTAGAATATATTGTAATAAACTGTCAATAAGGTTATATAATAGTTATTCAAATAGACATATTATTTAGTAAAGATAAAAACTAGTTTTAAGCCATTAGTAACAAGTTAGTGAGTATAAGTAATATCATTTATGTAGAATATATAAAATAGAAAGAATATTAAGTAGAATTTTAATTCAAAAGGATTTAAGAGCAAAAGATTAAAAGCTATATAAAAAGTTTAAAATTTTTTGATTATTGTTAATATATAGCCAAGTGACTTGCCAATTAATTTGGTTAAAATTTTGGTTCACTTTTGAAACTGATTTTGTATAGTTTATAATACATAAATATATGTATAAGAAATTGTATAAATGTTATAATAAGTAGTTAATTCTAAAGAAAAATTTTCAAGATTTAGAGTATAAGATAAATTATAAATATTATAAGGCATAAAAGTTAAATATTATAGGTTATAATAGTTTTGTGCTAGTTGGTTAGCAAGATTGTTATATATATTGTCTTAATATGCAGTAACTTTGTAAACAATAATTTAAATTTTGTATAAATTAACAAAGTTAATTAGTAAGTTTTATAGTGAAAAATATAGTGTATATGTATAGGATAAAGTTATAAAAGAGTTTAAAATGCTTTGATATTTAGAAATTACAGATTAAAAAACTGTATATATGTTTATAATACTATTTCTAGAAGCAGTAATAAGAGCAAATAGAATAGCAATAAGTTCAGCTTTAAATAAACAAGGTCAAAGTTTTATTTAAGTTTAAAATATATATAGTATTGAGTTATTAGAAATTTGAATCTATTTGATATCTAAAAAGCATTGTAAAGTACTTAAATCAATAACAGAGCCATCTATATAAAAGTGAAGTTCTGATAGGTTAGTGTTATAGTTAGCTATTTGTTTAAAATTATATATAAGTAAACTAGATTCAAAAATTATAAGAATTGGTTGAGTAGTAATAGTAATATTTGAAAGCTCTGGAATTTGAGTAAGATGTCAAATTGCAATAGAGTATATAAAATCAAGATAATTAGCATTAAAATTAAAAGTTTTGTTATAAGTGTTAACTTGGTCAAAAATCAAGTCAAGAGATTGATAGAAATAACATTATATATTTGTCATCAATTGTTTGAGAATTAAGAGAACAACCAGAACATATATAAAATTAAATAGATGAAAGAGAGTAAAGTTAAGAAATTGTAATTCAATATTATATTGCCAATAGGTAATAAAAATAGATCCAAATGCAAAAGTTTGTTTTTTAGCTTTATCAGCAATAATTTGATCATTAAATACTATAATAAGCTATGATTTTTTGCTAAATAAGAAATGTTCAGTTGTATGACTGTAGTAATTTATATTAGGTAAGTGTAGGTGTTAGTAAAGAATATAATTGTAAGATTGGCTTGTAACTTGGTCTTCTAAGTAAGTAAACTAAAGTGGCTGTTTGCCTTTTGAGACCTTGTTTATATGAGGAAAAATATGTTTTTAGTCTAATAAGTATAAGTTGTCAAATGTGATAAGTTGATCAAGATATAGAATACCATAATGCTTAAGTTGTTTTTTGAAAATTAAATATTTTGAATGTAAGAAGAGCAAAGATTCTAATATGACAGAAACTTGTTGAATAGTATATAGAATACTGTAAATTAAATTAGAAGTAAATGTAATACCAAAGTGTTTGAAAAGTTAAATTATTTTGAAATTGATAGTATGTTTGTTTAGTTCATTAACAATAGGATTATTATGAATTAAGATACTAGTAGGTGACAAAAAAATTATTTTGAAGTTGTTGAAGCTAAATATGAATACTAATACCAAAAAAATCAAAAGTTAAGTCTTTTAGTATAGTTTGTAATATAGTGTTAAAGTTGAAAATTACATATATTCTAAATATTATATAGTTGGAAGTAGAGTAGCATATTAGTAGAAATTGTATGACTGAGTTTGGCTTTGCTTTTGACAAGTCCAATATAGTTAGTGAGAATTTTGTTTATATGTTCTAACTATGAACAATATTATGAACATAGTATTCAATTGTAGAAATAATAACTGTATTAATAATATATTATGCATGTGTGTCAGTAATTTTTTTAGTACTTGTAATTTTAACAAGATGTGATGATTTAGCTGTAATAAGCTTAGTTTGTTTTGTTTGTTTGTTGTTAAGTATAAACTAGCATTTTAGAAACTTAAATGATTTATTTGAAGAATGAAGATAAAGTAAATACCTGTTGTAAGTAATAGGTCTGTAATTAATTAGAGGATTGTTAGTTATGAGTATTGATTTAGTAGAATTGATTTGGATGTTAGCTATGTTGTAGAAAGATTCTGCTATTGATAATATTTGTGAAGATTCTTGTTATGAAGATGCAATCTATAAAGTATTATCTATATAGGCAAGAACAAAGCAGTAAGATTCAAGCTTGTTAAATGTTTGATTTTTGAGGTTAGTTGGCCAGAAAACTTTAGTGTTATATCTATTAAAGTTATAGTAGATGTATAAGATAAGTGAATCATAGTATATTCTTTATAAAAGTGATTTCTTCCTGGTTAATACTGTTAAGGACTGGATATAAAGAAATAAGGCCAAGGTTTGTAATAACTTGATTTTGTCAGTTAGTAAGTAGATTAATAATAATATTGGTAATAGTAGAAGGAAGAACAAAACACTGCAAAGAATATTTATGAAAATTAAGATTTACTGAATCATAAGCATTGTTCATATTTTGAGACAAAAGCTAAATTGGTTTTTGATTGTATAATGCATCTTTAGTAAAGTTGTTAAGTATGTATATAGGTATTAAGATGCTATTATTAGGTAAAGCAAAATAATTATACAGTAAGATAATTGGATATTGTAAGAATATTGTACTAATTCTATTTGTAATAATTTTTGTATAGACTTTGCAGATATGTTTAATAAGGCTTATAGAACAAGTAAAGTTAAGATCTCTGTTAAATGTGTTTATTTTGGAATAAAGTAAATTCTGTTATGTTTTTATTGTTTAGGAGTTTGGCTTGAATTAAGGCAACTATTAAATAAGGCAGTTATAACTTTAATGCAGACAGCATTTGTATATTTAAGCATTTTATAACTGATACCTGTAGATCACAGGCTTTCTTATTTAAGAGTTTTGCTAAAGTTTGAAGCACTTATTTTTTTGTAATAAGAGTAGTAAGTGAGCTGTACCATTGGATGTTAATATGTGCTTGTGGTTGATATTGTATAAATCAAAAATTATTAAATAGGTTTTGGTCAATTAGTCAGTATACTGTCTAGTTAAAAAAATAAGATTGTTTGTATTGTTTGATAAGGTATGGTTCTGTAACTAGTTCATTAGGAAGTTTATTATTTGAAAAGTAAATAAAAGATTTGTAATGATTAAGAATGCTGTTTATAGCTTGTTTAGATTGTATAGAGAGAGTTTTACATCTTTTTTTAGTAGCTTGTTGAATTTGTTATTAGAGTAATAGAAAGTTTTCAAGATGGTATACATGATAAAACTGTTTTCAAATATCTTGTACATACTGAATCTATTGTTTAAGTTCTGGTTTTTGGTTAGAAAACAAAGTTTAAAGATCATAATTAGATTTTATATTTATGTTTTGAATCCTAGAATAAATTAAATTAATATTTAAATTGTTATTTAGGTCTTTAACAATTTTGATTAAATGTTTAAGTACTTTAGGTTATAGGTGAAGTAAGGTGCTATAAGGGAAGTAATTGTAATTGTAACTGTGTTTACAAGATTTTTTATTAGATATTAAGTATATGGCAGAATAAATAATAATTGTTCAATTTTATACCAAGTAGTTTTTATGTTTTTATTAATATTGTGATCAAGTGAAGTATTATGTAAATTAAGTTTTTGAGCAAATAGATCAAAAAATTCTGTCCATTTTTCTGGTAACATGGTTTTGTAATTGAAAATGCTACAACTAATGCTAATATAATAGCTGGAGGTTTGCTAAATATATTAGTAAAATCATGAAAAGAAAAAGATAGAATGATCACTTAATATAGAGTTGCTGCTGTCATTAAGACTATAAGAAAGAAAGAACTGTATATTAAATAAATCAGTCTATATATAGTTAATATAACCTTGACTAGTATTGTTTAACCATATATAGTGTTTGTTATCAATATGTGCTCTAAGATTATACATGTTGGTTTGATGTAGGTAGTTAGTTAAAATTTAAATAATGAGTTACAAATATCATTATGTGTATTAAACTTACCAAAAATAATTAGGTGAAGGTTTAGTTGATAGACTTGTTAAATCCCTAATATAACTGTTTCTTGTATTTTGTTACATCAATATGTTTCAGTGAAGAAAAGATAAACTGCTATAATACAGAGTTTAATTTTACTTTTAAAAAAGAGGTCTAAAGCTACTGCTCCTTTAGAATGTGTTTGATAGTTGTGTATATGTGATTAAAGATAGTTGCAAATTATAATAGCAGCACCTTTTGTGAAATTTTTAAAATTTGCCCCAAAATAAATAAACAGGTTATTGTTACAAAAATGAAGATTAGTAGTATTGGCAATTTTTGTTTCAATAATATAGGCAATATCAATATTGTTATAAAAACAGTAGTTTTGCTAAACTTCTTTTTTGGTTATTGTATTAAATCCTTGAATATTTTGTATTGCAATATTTAAATAAAGATCATGTAAGTTTTGTATCTATATAAAAATTTGTAATAAAAGTGATGGTAATGTTAAAGGTGATGATAAAGAAATAGGATAAGATAATGTTTGTTGTAATGGTATTGAAGATATAAAAAGTTAACAAGTTTGGTGTTAATGTTATAATATATTGATTTGTTAAGTTAAAAAGATCATTTTCTATTATATATAATTTTAGTAAAATGGTTGGGCAATATAAATAGCTTAAAGTGGTAAAATAAAATAATTAGATAAAGGTTTAGATTCAGATGGAAAGTAAACATAGGCTTCATTGTAATTATTTTTAATAGAAATAGTTAGAGTATAGTAATAAGAATTACTTGGTAAATAATCAAAACTATGAATATGTTGTAAAAAAAAAATAATTGTTTGTAAATATAAAAGTAATAAGATATAGTTATAAGCTAGAAATTTATTATAGCATGTATAAAGTTGTATAGAGCCAAAGTGTTCATTGGTAATAACAATATCATTATGGCCAAATAGAACTGTTTTTACTAGTTGTGTATAAGTGTAACTTAAAGCATTATCTTCAAAAACAGGTTTGGTATATTGTGTATTATTAAGTACTAAGGAATATTTTGAATAAATAGTATTAATGAATAATATCTATAGCTAGATAATTGTAGAATAAATTAGTCAAATAAGGGTTTTAGTTCATTTGATAAGTGTATATAGCACTCACTGTAGTCTAATTTAATTAATATTACTAGTGTGAAGTTATAAAGATTAAGCAATATGTAATTGTAAAGATATATATATTTAAGAAAAGAATAAAGAGTTTGTAAATGTAGAAGTAAAGATAGACCTTATAGGCTAATCATTTTTTATAGCATAAATCTAGATCCAATAGTGTATTTATAATAAGTTTTATGATATTTTTTTAAATTAAAATAATACAATAGAGTTCAAAAAGATAAAGAGTTTCTTTGTAGATTTACTCACTATATGCTTAGCTCTTATAGCTGTGAAGAGTGCTATAGTCTGCTCTCTACATTGAGTCTGGTTATTATAAACTTGTTTCTTCATATAAATAGACTTTCCCATCTTTTTACTTACATCATTCTCATCTAAAAATAATTCACAAGAAGTGAAAAACATTATAATTTTAAAAGTGATAGCTGCATTAATGTATTCTATAGAGAAATTTATTAAAAGAGTATCAGTAAGTAAAAGTGAATCTTTCAGATTTGTTAGTTCTTGAAAGTATAGCTTGAATTTGTTTTGAAGAATTATTTTTATCTTTGAATATGCCTTTTCTTGAAAATACTTAATAATTTCTAAAAAATTTATAGAGATATTTTTGGTATAAAAGTAAGTTATAATATAAGCTAAGCAGTTTGTATCAATGATTTTGGTTGTAAAGAACTCAATAGCTTATTGTTGATTAAGTTTGTTTAATATTATAATTTTGTATAGCAATGTTTTGATAAGTTTTTAAATATTAATAAAAGTAATAGTTTCATCATTTAAAATTTGTTTTAGTTTAATTATTGGTATATATAAACTTCTTAGCTTTGGTTACAGGATTATCAAGAAGTTGTATAGAAATTTTTTCTTTAAAAGTAGCTTTATGTTTAGTGCTAACATAAAAAATTAAAGCATTAATGTTAGGTTGTTTCCAAAATTTACTTTCAGTTTTTGGATATTCTGAGTAAAATTTATTTAAAATTTCTTTAAGAAGGTTGCTATAGTCATATATGTATTGGTAATTAGGTTGATTGTTGCTAAGTGTAGTTTCTTTTGTTTTTGTTTTTATTTTTTTTTAAGTTTTGTTTTATTAAGATGTATACAATCAAAGTCAGTACATGTATAAATATAATAATTAGCATATCAGATAGCTTTATTGTATTATTGTTAAAGATTGTGAAGTTTAATGAAAGAAATTTCAGTTAGAAGTTTTTTGAGATGTTTAATAAATTGTTATTAGAATTGAAAACTTAATGTATTTTTAACTTTAGTTTCATTAAAAGGTTTAGTAAATTGGTGATTGTATATGAAAAAGAATTTTGTAAACTATTCATTAAAATAATCTACAGAATTATTAAGCAATAAGATGTTGTACTTTTTAAGAAAAAGAGTTTTAGAAATATTAAAAAGAAGGTGAATATTAAATTGATTATCTATTTTAATATTTCAATATTTTTTTCTTTGTTAATTGTTATTACAGATATGCTAACAGTAAATCTTTTAAATTTAGATTTAATAACATTAGCAAATTTGGTATAATTAATAGATTAGTAATTATTAGATAAATAAAGATGTAGTTTGACAAGATTAATACAAAATTGTAATTGGTTTTGTGTTTTATATGAAGGAACAGTAGCAGCAAATACAAGAATTTTAGATAATTAAGTTTGATAAATAAGATAGTAGTAAATTTGTGAATAAGTTTTTTAAGACTTTTTTCCAATATATAAAAAGAAATTGTAGCTTTATTATCAATATTTAAATTAGTTTTAAAGATAATATTTGAAAGAAATTTAGGTTTAGTTCTAGCTATCTGGTAAATAATATAATAAAAGTTAACAGTAAGAGCTTTTTTGTTTCCAGTATCTGGCTTAATTTCTTTTTCTGAATAAAAGTCAAAAAGATGTTGTTTGAGAAAATTAAATAATTTATAAGAAAATTGAATTTGTAATTTTGTATTATTTTTTATTTCAGTTAAAAGTTGGTTAACCAGTTAAATATTGAATTCATTTTAGTTTTAGTATTAGAAGATAGTAGTTGACTTTATTAAAATTGCTGTTGTTATTGTTGCTGTTATTTAGTATTTGTAAATATAATATCATTGATATTCATATCTTTATTATTATTATTTTGGTTATTGTCTAATAGTGTTAAGGAATTAAGTTAAGAAATAGATTAAATTGTTAGTGTTCAGTGAGTATTTGTCAGAGTTTGTTAACAAATAGTATGCTTTTACTCTTCTCTGTAGATCATTTTACCAAAACTGAACAAAAAGCAAAAAACTTTCTAGCAAGAATATAGCAATAATTACTAAGTAAACCGACCTTGGGCCCTTAATTAAACTTGTTCTAAACATTAAACTTGACCTAAAAGAGGTATCAACCTCAGAAAAACCTCATACTAGCAACTCTGAATAGCAACAACACCGAAAACAGGACTCCAAAAAACAACTCGCATTTTAGCGAAAATGGTCCTAAGGACCTTTACATCTTTACCGACTCAGCATACAGACACAAGATGTCAGCTCCAAAAAACATCAAAAAAACTGTAGAAAACTCACAAACCAATCCACC
>CAJVQA010001436.1:0-25600 GCA_910591915.1 Cetraspora pellucida | reverse complement strand
AGTATATAGTATATTAATATGTACAACTAAAATTACTAATAAAGATATGAGCAAGGCCTTACCTTAATACCAAAAAATATATATATATATATATATAATACATAATATTACATATAGTATATAATGTTGTATAATATGATAAACAGTATTACATTATATTTGTAACAATAATACAACAGGTAGTATTATATATTATGTTATATCTGAGTTGTAATTTTTGAAATACACAAGCAACACTAGTTATAATTTATATATATATATATTTTTTTATTTTTTAACAGTCTTGTTAAAGCTCAAATACAAAATACTACTATTTAAACATTAATTATTTCTAGTAATTCATATTTTGAAATTGCAAGCCCAGCATCACTCAAGTATAGAAAATGCACTCAAATACAAATGTCATATTAGTTTATGCCTAAACTAAAAGACTTTGTCAGCTTTATCAAGAACTGAACTAGAAAGAATTAGTTTTATTCTGTACTAGTTTATTCACATCTTCATTAAATAGCTGAACACATTCTGTTTCTCTCTCCTTATTCTTACTAACTTTTGTCTTACTTGATATACTTTTCTTGTCATCTCTTCTACTTTTGATTTCCTTTAAGCTGTAGCTTTCATCTTAATCTTTCTTTGTTCTGTATTATTTTATCTTAGAGATTATTTCATTCTCATTTTTCCATTTGGCTACTGTTTTGCATCTTCTTCATCATATTTCTTCTCTAAACATCTCTTTTACAATTTTGATATATAGTTTTACTGAATATTTTGTACCTTTTCATGACACTTACTTCACATATAATTTCTTAAACATACTTTCTATTACTAAGTCACATATACATGACTCATGATGTTTAACCTTATCTGCTTCAGTTTTTTCAACAAGTATCTTGTTTAACTCGAGTTTTATAAACTTATTTTTATCTACTTTATTAAGCTTTTTTCATACCAACTAGTATGCCAACTCTTTAATATTGTTCTAATACCCACTGTATTTTTCACATCTAAATAAGTATATTAATGTCTCTTGTTCCTTATAGCATTCTTTATATTTATCTGTCTTGCATATATCTGGTACTTTCTTCTTTAGTATATCAAGAACTAGTAAACTATTGCTTATATTCTTAATTCTAAATACTATCTTTTTACTTGCCTCTAGTAATTTACATTTAACTTCTGTTAAACTTTTGTTTTCCTTCTACAATGCTTTTCAATCTCTTTGAACTTCAGAATTTGGTTCAAGCTTCTTAATCACCTTTGATTACCACTACTTAGCACCATTTATCATGTTTGTTAATGCTTTTATAAACTTTCTTGTAAGAATTTCTACTACTAACTTTTTTCAATATAGTGTACATAGAAATCAGCAGTTTTTTTCAAGTTTCAAGTTTGAGCATTCATCTAACAATGTGTTTTCTTTCACAAGTTTGTCAGGTCTTTCATTTCATACTACTTCACTATATGCTTTAACTTTGACTAGCACTAGTTCAATATTTTTTGACCTGCATATATCTTTGATTTTTATTACTAATCTGAAGTTTTTGACTTTGCTTTATGCTCTAATATTACATAGATTTCTCTCTTTTTAGGCTTGCAATTACTACTGAACTATCTAATTTAATTACTACTTTACTATTACTAACTATAACTAAAACTACTATTAATACTGTTGCTAACTCTGCTTTTGTTAATAATGACCATTTCTCTAACCTAACTTTACTCTCTATTATAACCTTCTTTTCATCATCACTAACTTGCATCCAACTTGCATTTATTTTACACTTTTTTTTTTCTTTTACTAATGACCTATCTGTATAAAACTTGTATTTTATACACTTGTCTATAATGTACTTCTCTAACTGCTCTAGTAGCATACTTTTTAAACTATTTCTTAGACTTTGCATTTTTAATAAACTAATTTCATGACTATATACTGTTATCTTTTCACTTATAGCTTTTTTATTACTTATATTATTTTTTTCTATACAACACTTATTGTATCCTTTTAATTCTTTAAGCAAGACTAGTACCTTTTGTTTGTGCACCTGTTTTATTTTTAATAATACTTCTACTATTGCACTCTTCTTAATCCAATGTTGACAACTAATTGCATTATCATTATTACTCAGATTATATTTATTACATTCTACAAATACTAAGTAACTTTCTCTTTTAAATTTTTTTTTTTTTATAGTTAAAGTCTCTATCTTGAAGATGTGATATTTTATTTAAGTTTTGTTAAGAAATGGGTGCCTCCAAGAGCTCCTTTACATTGGAGGTTACAACTAGCCATATGTGCATTTTTGGTGCCTAATTTAAGTAGTCTGCTTATATATTGCTATATAAGTTCTATACTAGTTGCTATATCTGCAAGCCAACTAGGGGTTTTGCTTATTTAAACCCTCTGCATATGCAATCTTTTTTGTATTATGAGAACATCTTAAGGCTACACCTATCCAAGTTCCTGATACTTATCATTACCCTTAGGACTACTTTATCCTTGATAGGAAACTTACTAGAGCCTTTATATTCCACACATATAGATCTAGTTTTATGCAATATACTATAGTTACCTAATACTTGCAGTCACAAGGTTATCTGTTTAACCACTATGTTATACTATTTCTACCCTTGTAAAGTTTACTAGATCCCAGTACCTATCTTTCTGACATCTTCTTTATTATCTCTTACTAGCCGCAACTCAAAAGCATCAGTTTCTATCCAGACTATCAATCCAGATAGCCTGGTATGGTATATTTATATATTCTTTTTTTCTGACGAATCTGGCAGTTTGGTTGGTTATATGCCTTTCTTTTTTAACTTATGATGTGCTCTAATGATTTATCAGTATAGTTTTTTTTTTTTTTTTGACTACTTTGCCTATTATTAGTTCAGTATTCTCTTCATTTACTAACTTTTATTTTTATTTTTTTTTATCTTATAATAACTTCTTGATCTCAATTTTTATTGCTATAGTGTTTGTTTCTTGTGTTTAAAACTCAGATCAGACAGTTCTATTTACTTGGTCTCTTAACATCTTTTGTTTAACTTTAGCAAACCATTTTGCTTTTCATTCTTTTTGTATACTCATATATAATGCTTTAAATTTTTTTTATATAATTATTCTTTTACTTTTTTGATCTATTAACTGCTATGTAAAAAACAATCTACTCTGCATTAGTTTTTTACAAGCCATTTTAAATGTCTCATTCTTCAACAAGCTCTGTACAGTTTTATCTGTATCAAAAACTTGCCAAAAAACCCCTTCTATCTTTACCTTTAAACCTATTTTACTTGCTCATAGCAGTATTAAACATGCAAGATTTCTTTTTATATCTTTTTTAAATTACTTACATGTGCCATATTTATCTCTTTTGATATTAATCCTGCTAGAACATAGCCTTGTTTCATATGTATTTTTGTTATTTTACTAACTTGGTTTGGCTTATTTAGTCTTCTTTGTAAAGAAATTAGCTAACTATTAAATACTTTCTAACTTAGCACTTTATATTTTCCTAAAACTTGATGCACAATTATGCTATTCCTTACAGTTGCTGGCAGACCTATTTTGTTTTTAATTAATCTAATTACCAGCTAATGTAAATGATTTATACACTTTTGGACACTTTTGCTGTTTGCAATATGTATTCTAATTTTGGTATTATATATATATTGTTAATATATATTAGCTAGCTAATAGTTAATTTCTTAAACTGTAAACTTTTTGTAAATTGCTGTATGATATTTTTTATCTTTTTAATAACTAATCTTTTATTTGCTTCTATATTCAATTATACTTCTAACATTCTTGTTAGTGTATACTTTCTTTTAGCCTGTACTTGATCTGAACTTATTACTATTTATTTTTTTTCTATTCTCATATTTGAATTAATTGCCAACAACTTTGACTTAGCACTATTGATCTGGATATTATTAAACTTAAAAAATCTTTGTGAAATTTGCACAATTGCTTGCATCTTCTGTTTGCTTTTTAGTATTTAGATCATATCATCAACATAAGCTATTGCTGCTTGTCTTGTTCTTCTTTCTTTAATCCTATTTATTTGTAAATCTAGTACTTCATATGCCTTAATCTTATATCCTAAACTCATTTCATTTTGAACTTTTCTTAAAAGCAAATTATAAAATATTTGCCAAACTAATAAAAAAATTGTTTCTTCTTGTTAAATTCCATTACCTGCAACAAATGTCTCTGTAGTCTCAAATTCTGTTATAATGCTAACTTCTCTTCTATTATACAGCTTAATTATAAATTTCACTATTTCTTTTGGCAACTTAATTCTTTATAATGCCAAGCAAAGTAACCTTATTAATACTAAATCAAATGCCTTCTTAATGTTTTGCATTAACAACTACAGCTCTTTACTATTCTTTTTAGCATCTTCTCTTAACATTTTCACTATATGGATTGCTTTTTTTGTTGAGTTTTCTGGTAAGTTTGCATAGTTTGGACCCCTGAGAATTTCTTTTTTTGCTATTGTTCTAGATATTCTTTTCATCAACATCTTAGTTAAGCACTTCCTAAATGTCTCTAAAAGTGCAATTGGCCTAACATTACAGAAATTATAACCCTAGTCCTCACCTTTTGATATTGGATATACTTGTATCAACTTTTACTTATATGATATTCTTTTAAGCTTAAGGCACATATCTGCAAATTTTCTAAAAATTTTTTGAATCTTTCTACTTGCACCTTATATCCAATATTCAAAAATCCAGAGGCAGTTTGATTTTTTGTTTTTTCAATTGCCTCTAGCCATTTATCAATCAAAATTTCTGCCTTCAAGCCCTCATACCACTTTTTTTAAACTTTCATAAATAATTTGTAAAACTCTTCTATTACTTTCCTATCATCTACTACATTTTTCTGTTTGAACTACAAACTAAAATGTTTTTTTGTTTGCTCTAATATTGTACTTGGTTCATTATATAGAATGTGTTTTTCTTCTTTATGTTTCAACACCTAGTTAATTTTAATTTTGTTGTAGAGTTTGTCTAAAATACTAGTAAGCATTCTTCTTACTTCTTCATCAATTCTCTTATACTTTCTGCTTATTGCAGTATTAATTTCAGCTTTTGTATGCTTTCATTCACCTTTTTAATTAACTTTAGTGCTTGCTACTGCCTCTTTGCCAACTAACTCCACATTGCAAGATCTGCTACATTACTATTTTTAATATATCTTATTTCTAAACTGTACTCTCTGTTTATTCTCTCTATTTTTGAGTTGAACTTTGCTAATTTAAGCTTGAATTTCTCTTTATTTACTGTCTTTTTAATCTTTTATAGCAATTTACTAAGTGCTACAACTTCTTTATATAGCATTATTGCTTTTTTCTTTTTTTTAATGCTGTTCTTCTTTCATATTATCTTTTTCTTTAATATGTTTTTATTGGTATATTTTTTATTGCATTGAATATTATGTTCCAAGCTTTATTTATATCAGAAGTATATTCTACTTCTTCAAGTACCTTGAACTTCTTATTCTTTAACAAATAATACTTTAGATCTGTTTAATAATCTTCTTAATTTTTTTTTATTGCCTTATCATATAGATAGATTGTTTTTGTTATACCTCTTTTTTTTATTCTTGCTATACTTCATGTCTTAACTAAATGCTTAAAAGATAATAATGCATAAGCAATACTATAGTTACTGTCTGTTACAAACTCAGCATCAATAATTTTTGCTTGCTTTACCCCTGGTTGTAGATTTTCTAAAACCCATATTTGGTTTATTCTTGTTTATACACCTTGTCTTGACTATATGTAACCTCTTAGTTCTAGAATACATATTTTATATATATCACCAAACCTTTAATTTATTAACCACCTATGTAATAAAAATGCCTTGAAATTACTGCTACTACTACTACTTAATTTGTCTAACTCACTACTAACTATCTGATTAAAATCACTTATAACTATAAACTACAAGTTGCATGTTCTTTTTATATACATCTTAACTATTACTTGTTGTAATTTCTTAGTTATATTTTTGTTATTTGGAGAAAAATATACTACTACTATTATAATTTTTACTTGACTAAAATAAAACCTTGCTCTGACCAAATACTCTTTAAATCTATAGACTTCTCCTATATGTTTTTCTTATTTTTGGTTTACTAATAGCTCAACACTTGATTCTTTCTTTTTTGTAACTACCTTTCATGTTTATAACTCTTTAAAATACACATTTTCTAAACTAAACCTAAGATTCCTACTATTAAGTTCATTTTTACTAATTTTAAAATCTCAATTTTCTCTTTTTTTGACTATTTAACTATTGTCTTAAGTTTGATCTTATTGTTCTTTATTCTATTTATATTGTAACATGCTATCTTAATACCTATTATGCTATTACCATTTTTGTTAAATTTATCTGATGAAGTGGTTGTTTTTTTCTGAACAATGCCTATAACAACTTTTAGAAGTAATTTGGAAGTATACTTTTTAATTGTCTTTTTTCTATTTTATCTAGTCTTTTTAAAATTCTGTTAAGAGTATCTTGCAAATTACTTTTTAGCACTTTAATCATAATTGCTTCTGATCAAATATTGTTTTTATATTTTTCTTTATCTAATTTATCTTCTTTTTTCTAATTTTCTTTGTCAGTTCTATTTCTTTTAACTTTTTTTTTGGCTTTTATAAATCTTCCATGTTGTGTATTTTGTTTACCTAGTATTTTTTTACTTCTTTCTCTTTTTTTTCTGCTTTGTTAATCTTGAAGGATCTTGTGATATTATACTCTAATCTTGTATTATAGTAGTATACTTCTCTTTCTGTAGTCATCCTAATGTCCTCTTCTGTTTCAAAATACACTAATGTTAGTTTTTGCTAGTTCTTATTTCTGTTTACTGATATATAAACTGCTTTTGCCTTAACTGCTTTTAGTTGTCTTAGCAACAATATTTCTATTGCTATTATTAGAATATTTCTAACTATAGCTTTATATAATGCTCTTTTCTTTAACACTTCTTTTGCAAAAGTACCAAAAGTTACTCTACAGGTTTTATCCTCTTTAAAATATACTAAACATGCTTGATTAAGCATTGACTTTCTTTTCTCATTTTTAAATCCAACTGAAAATATTGCAGCTTTACTGATTTTATAGTTTTTCCAATCTATAAACCTAATTCTATCATAAAATTAAAGATATTTTCTTACTCATGCTGCATAAACTTTAGCTGGAATATCTTATATTGTATAAATACTATCTACTTTATTTCTATTTCTGCATCTTATTAGTGGTTCTTCTATATACATTGTTTCTTTTTCCGTATTTTCTTGCACTTGTTCTCTACTTTTAATTACTTTCTTATTTTTTTCTGTCTTCTTATTGCTCTCTTTTTCACTTATACTTAACTTTTTATCCAACTTTATATTCTTTATTGCCTTTTCAACTTGCATGTTTTCTTTTTTTTAATACTATTTTCTTCCTCTTTTTTCTTATTCAGCTTAAGTTCAGCTATTAGTTTTTCTATAATACCATAATCTAAACAGCTGTATTTTTGTTCTAGCAACGCTTCTTTGTTTGCCTTTGTTTTCTTTATTTGCTAATTACTACTTTTTTTAGTTTTTCACTGTTTCTTGCTTGTACATATTCATAGTAATTATATAACTCTATTAAATTTCTAAACACACAGACTAGTACTGACTCAGTGCTAATAAGTTTGGCTAATTCTTTATTTTTTTTTAAGACTTTTGGTTTATAACTTTTTAATATTTTCTTTTGTACTTTGTCTAACTTATCAAACAAGCCTTAATATTTTTCTAGTTTATTATACCAGCCAGTTTTTATAAATAATAATTGAACTTTCCATGTAACATTTCTTTGCATTATTTTATAGCCTTACTAGGTATACTAAACATATAATTACTTTTTAAGTTTGTGTTTGTTTATTTATTTGCATGATTATATATCTATTTGTTTATTTCTTATTATGCTTATTGTTTACTTTATCTTAATTTACATATTACATATATGATCTGCAATACTGGGTTTTTGTGCTTTTTTGTTTTTTCAAAAAAAATTTTCTGAAAACAAAAGAGTTGCTTCTAGGCTGTTATACTGCTGTTCTTCTATTTTACTATTCTAACAGACTATAATAAAATTTTTATTAGCTTTTTTTTTGCTTAGTCAACTTCTATATTTTGACTTACCAGTTTTTGTGTTTTTTATATTTTTCTTTTTGCTCCAAATTTGGTCATAAAAATCAGTAAAGAGAGTTTTTTTTTGTTATAATTTATATTACTTTTTTTTTTTTTATAATATTGATATATATTAAATTAATAATAAAATAAATTTAGAGTATAGTGACTTAGTGAAGTGGATAAGTTGTCATACCTCCAAGTGGTAAGTTGTGAGTTCAAAATCCACCAATAATGAAATTTGAATAATCACTTATGTAATATATAGATGGTATTACAATGACAGCATTCTGTTGATCAGTTGGGATAGGATATCTGTAACTATAGTCGCACTAACATGACTGGCAGGTCTGGAGCATCTGTGTAACATATTACACAAAGAAATACAAACTGGTATTAGGCAGTACAAATCTAAAATAAGTTTTTGGGCCATGTAAATCTGTAGAATTGGGAAGCCAGAACTCACTTAGAAATTCTAAGCAGAGAGATAATACAGATTTTTGATGATACTACTATAAAGGCTAGACCTAGAAAATGGATATTAATGTGAAAGATTCAAGTAGACAAGAAACTTGGATGAGAGTATCACCAACTAGGCTGCTGGAGTTCAGACCAGAGGAAAAGGATATTGGGTTGTCCTCAATATACCAAGGACAGATCACAGTCCTTCTGAGCTATCTGGATTGAGAGTCTGAGTTTAAAGCAGGGGTATACTAAAAGTACTAGAAATATGCTGTGAAGTCAGTACTGAGGTCTGGATAAACTCTGCAAGAGTAGCCTGTGTTAGTGTTCTAAAAATAGATAGATAGTTAACAACAGAGGACCCTCTGCATCTTACTAGCAGATGATGTACTCTAAAATATATAATGGCTTGAGAACCAGTACAAAAAGGGTAGATACCATACTGCTTAGACAGTATACTAGTTAGGTATATACAGAGGATTAGTTGGAGATTCCAATATAACAGGGTGGATGATCAGAGGGTTTAAAATAGATAATCTCCTAGTAGGTTATAAGTATAGCATCTAGTATAGAACCTTAGGGCAAACTACTTAAATAGGCAACCAAAAGTTGCATACATGACTAGCTGTACTCTCATCTCTGTAAAAATAGTTGTAATAGCTAACCTAATATAAAGTTAATAAAGTATTGCCACAAGTAAAATCTTCAACAAAAAAAAAAAATAATAATAATAATAAAATAAATTTAAAATACTTATTGTTACAGATTAGTAAGATGAGTTTAGTAATAAGACAAATGTAACAAATTGTTAGTTAAAAATCAAATATATATATAATGTTTCTTAAAAATTGTAAAATTAATTTTATAATTTGATATAAGGTTAAGATAAGTATTAAAAAGTATTCAAAATATGAGAAGGACCAGGCTAATAATGATCAGACCTAATGTACAAGGCAGACTATAGTATCTTTTGCAACTGTGAAAACCAAGTATATGGCAAGCATACTTATAGAAGAAAACTCAAATTTCTCAGATCATAATTCATTATATCCTTCTGAGAACCCTTTCATTGAAAAATATATTTTCATTTATCTCCAAAAAATCTTATATATCTAACATCCTTATTAATACTCCATTTAACTCAAATACTACTAATAATAATTAAAACTCATCAACAGAAGATCTAAATGACACTATTAACTCACCAACAACAAATACTATTAAAAGAAAAACCAATTCACAAATCTTCAATCTATTTAAAATATATAATCCTTTAACATGTTTTAACAAATTTCTCTTATTCTACAACTTATAACTTTTACCAAAACTACAATCAATAAGCTTCTTTTTAAAATTTATCCAAACTGACTATCCAACATACTATTTTGAGCAATACATCAACATCTTTATTAAAACATCTAACAATAATACCTATGAAGAAGCTTATATCTACCTTTCACAAGAAATCAATCTTCTACCTAATTTTACTTACATTCCTTTTCAAAAACTCTTAAACTTTTAAAATGTTTTACTTAAAACAAACTGTTTTTCAACAAGATTCAAAATACCATCTCTTTTAAGTTGCCAAAAATCTCTTTTGCCAACTCCACCTTCTAACTTAGATTTATCTTTCAATACAATATATACTAATAACAATTTCTTATCAACAGAAAACCCAGATATCACAAAATTAATTAAAATACACTCTCTTAATATCAATAGTCTTTTAGACAATCTCAAACAACTTAGCCTAATTGACTTTATTTTAGAAAATCAAATAGATATTTTTGGAATTTCAGAAACACATCTATCTACTAAAGAGACAAAATTCACAACTTTATCTCAAAAACTTACAAATTATAAATGCTTTTGAACATTTAGCAATGCTCACTAAGGCAGTGTAGAAATACTAATTCACAATTCTCTTGCTAAGTATATTAAAAAAATTCAAATCTATAAGAACTTTATTTTAGAAATTAACCTATTTCTTAAAAACCTTCATATCAAACTTATTCAATTATATTTTCAAACTCAAGAAAAAAAACAACTCAGAAAAGATATTCTCTTATATCTTATACTTATTCTTAATTAAACCAATTACAAAATAGTTCTTATAGAAGATCTAAATGAAGTTCCTAATCCTAAACTTAACAGACTATTACCAAAAAGATCTAATACATCAGAACACTCTCTTTTAAAACTCCTCAAATCTCTTTAATTCTATAATACATATAGGCTTTTTTTTTCTTTAACTCTAGCATTCATATTTATACATAACAACAGTTATAGCAGAATTGACCAAATATAAACTAACATCTATATTATACTTTTAGATTATACTAATATCCTACCTAACCTATTCATCCTAACTGACCACTTAATAGTATCACTTGAACCCACAATTAATTTACCTAAAATAAACTTGCAATTACTCAAAACAAGAACTAAATATCAATAAAAACTAACTACAAACAAACAAATAGAAAATTATTAATCTTATACAGAACAAAACCTTTAACTACTTCTTATGTCTATTACCAATATTACTCAAAACTCAGAACTTAACAATATATAGAATTAAATTAATAAAGCTTTAATCAAAGCAACTCAAAAACATATTTTATTTAAAAAAATCAAAATCAATTTTTATCAAAATGAACAACAACTACTTTTTCTTACACCACCATATAAACAACTCAAACAAGCAATCTCTTTTAAAATAACTCTTAACAAACCCAACTTTTCACAAACTTATAATTATATATTAATAAATATTCACAAAATACTTTACTACCATCTTTCTACTTAATACCAACTAATAACAATTCTGTTTCTACTTCACTCTCAACACTTCTTATTACTGAAATCAAAATGCTAAAAATACAAATTTTTAAAGAAAAGCAAGAAAATACAATAAAAAAAATTCAAAACAAACTTGAAAAAAGAAACAACAACTTTTACCAAAATTTCAAAATATTCTTTTGAAATGTCCTAAAAAACAAAATAATAGTATAAACTTAGATTAACTTCTCTCTAATAATATACTCACTAACTAACTGAAATAAAACAAGCTTTACAATCCTATTTTCAAGACTATTTCTAAAAACTAATATATTTACTAATTTATAAAAATACAAAATATTATAAACTTTACAAACTATATCCAGAAAATAAACAATACTTTGTTAACCTTTTCTCAGAAATTACACCAAAAGAATGAAATAAAGTTATACATGATCTCTTTAACTAAAAAGCTGCTGATCTTTCTAAAACTAACTATGAACATTTAAAACATCTAAACTCCAAAGGTCAAAACATAATTTAACTTTTCTTATCAAAATGTCTTATACTACAACAAACTTCAACACTATAGAAAACATTAAACATTTTTTTAATCTCAAAAAAATCCTTATGAAACTTTACTTTAGACCAAGTTAGAACTATTTCTTTGATTGAACTTATAAAAAAATGTTTTACTAAAATATTTACAATCTGTCTTAATCAAATCATTACTTAGCATCACCAATTAAGTAACTTAAACTTCGTAGCAAGTAAGAATAGCTCAACTCATATTTCTATACAAATATTACTAAATACAATTAAACATTACAAAACTAATAACAAAGAGGCATAAATACTCTTTCAAGACATGTTCAAGGCCTTTAACAAAATTAATATTCAACAGTTACTAGATGCTTGTAAACATATTGGTATCCCTTAGACTGGTTTAAACTTTATTAAATTCTTTTATCAAAATAGAAAAACCAAAGCAATTACTGTCTATGGTCTAACTGACCTAATTACATCACACTCAAGCATAGAACAAGAAGAAACCTATTATCTACTATTTTGGAAAATTTACTATGACCCTATTCTTAGCTACATAAACTCAAAATACAATTCAAAACTCCTTAAAATCTCATCATAATCTTTATTAAAAACAATCTTTTCAACTATTGCATCTACTACAACAAAACCATCTCTTATCTTTATAAATGATACATTATGGTGCTGTGAATCCAAAAATAATCTTCAAAATATTCTAATTGCATATCTGAACTTTATCAACTAAATAACTACAAGTTAATCTATCTAAATCAGATCTCATTCATATCTTACCTAACAAAAAAACATTACTTATTACTATTCAAGATATAAATCCTCTAAACTTTAATAACCAATCAATTATACTCTGCAAACTCAATGATTTAATTAGATACTTAGGTATCTTTTTAAATGAAAAAGGATCAACTAAACCTATACTTGAAAATATTATTAGCAAAGTTTCTCAATTCACTTATATGATTCAATACAAAAAACTCCTCTCTATACAAATATTTTAACTATTTAATACTATTTTTTTATTATTAATCGAATACTTACTTCAAATCTGCTCTTCTTCACAAAACCAGCTTCAATGATTATCAAGTCTCTTAACAAAATACACTAAACATATGCTCCACTTATCTACAAATATAAACAATAATATATTTACAAACCTACAATTACTTAACATTTCTATACTAAACAAACTAATTCTACAAGTTAGTAGCAGCAATATAAAAAGATGCTTAATACTAATAAACTTCTAAATCAAATTACTATACACTGAATTAAGGAATAGCTTTTCAAAATATGAAAACCATTTCTAATACAAGACATAATTTTAAAAAATTACAGGAAAATTACCAATTTCATCATAATATTACAACTTTACTACTTATAAAAACAATATATCTTTTAATAACTTCTATCTAACTTAACTATCAACTTATAAACAAACTAACCAACTAAACAACATTTACAACTTTATTTTACTTTCAAGTAATTTAACAATTTCAAGTCTTAAAAATAACAAAATCTTTTTTCTCAAACAATTCTTTATAGCTAACTATTTAAATCTACTTTTTTAGAAAAACATATATTTAAAAACTCTTAAATCTTCATAAGGCCCCATTTCAAGCTGATTCAAAATATTTTCAAACCAAATATCTATTTTTTTTATAACATGCATATAGTCCAACATCCAACTTTTACTAATAAATTCATTTTTAAATACACTTAATTTAATAACACCTCAATCTGATAACATTAAAAATACATGAACAATTTACATCTCACCTCCAAACTGGCATATAAGCAAAATAACAAACAAATTCAACTCATTATTACTTTTTTAAAACTATCAAATTATCAATTCAACATCTAACACAATCTGCATTTCTTCTACACTAACAATGATTCAAATCAACTACAAAAATACTATTAATTTAAAATGCAAAATACAAAAAAAACAACAATACTTTGAGCTTAACATCAACAATCAAGAAATTTAAACACTTCAAAATATTCACTTAGAGCTCTACAAACCAGTTTCCCAATCCTCACCCTCCCTCTCAATACCTTCCTCAGAAATTCTTTTAATATAAAACATAATACCCAATCCTACTTACCAAAACCAACTCATTGATCTTCATAAAAAAATCCTATTGCTAGAATTAACTAATCTAAACTTCTATACAAATGCCTTTATATTCAATTTACAAACAAATAACATCTTAACAGGCATCACTTGGATTCTTGAAAAGGATATACAAATCAAATTTAATGCTTCTATAACTCATGCATCAAACTCAACACAAGCAGAATTAGCAGTACTCATTTCTTTATTCGCATTCTACCTGCCAACTATCAAATTCATATTCATTTTGATAGTTTATCTACTATTTAAATACTCTTTAATGTACTACCTTACTACTACAAATCACAAACTAAACAAAATAATTTGGATATTATACATATGCTCAATTATTTAATAAAACTCAAAAACATCAATTACACCATATATAAAGTTATATCATATTCAAAAAATACTTTATACAATATAACCGATTCTCTTGCCAAACAAGATGCCAACAAAACTAAATTAAAATTTAATCTTAATCACTTTTATTTACCTATTTATTTTTCTTAAAAAGAAATTCTAATTACATACAAATTACATAAATTCTGTAAAAACCTAATTTTAATACAAACATTTAATAAACTTTTTCAACTCAAACCATTATGAAATTTTCCAACTATATTCTATTAAAAACAAAATACTTTTCAATAATTTACCTACAATATCAAAACTTTATACCTGCTATTCTCTTCTTTATTTAACTCTAAATTGCTCACATTGCAATCAATATGAAAGCACTGAACACTTATTTCAATACTCACTTCATTTTTACAATATACAAAACACTTCTTTTAACTTAAATATATATAATACAATACTATTACTTATTCAAGGTACAATAACCTTTAATAAATACAACCAACTTCAACTTATTCTAAAAAAACTAACTAACAATTTTCTTATTTCTTTATCTAACTCATTACTTACTTGGTTTAACTCTACTATTTGGCAAACTTGTAATACTAAACAATATGAATAGAAATTATTATGGGGAATTACATTCTCTACTAAAAAGAAAAACAATATCAGATTATTTACTCCTCAACTTACAAACTCTAACAGTATTATTTTCATTTTCAACACTAATATAGATTTTTTTATTTCTAAAACTCTTACTCAAAACTTTACTATACATACTTATTTTTACTAATTAAATAATCTTAAGGGTTCCTTTTACTCTCTTTATAGTTAAGTTCATGTCAATTAACTTAACTAAAAACAGAAAACTAAAAGATAATATCACACTAAATGATGTAGTATATAACAACAATAGTGTAGTTTAGGAATAATATTTTAGTTATACATCTATATCCAATTGATATATAAATATATTTTTATTTTTTTTACTTAATATTATATAAATAAAAAAAAAAAAAAAGTATAGAAAATAAGTATAAAAATTTTTAAAGAGTATTATTGTATTAGATGGTTCAAAAAAGTCTTTATTAATAATTTTTGTTATTATTATATAGAAATTTTATTAAATTTGTGAATATTATTGTACTATTCTGAACTATTTTTCAAAAAAAAGAAATTTTATCTTTTTTTAATAAATTTATTTATAAGAAAAATATATACAAAATTATAACTTTTCTTAATGTTCCTATTAAATTTTAACTATTTTTGTTTTAACTTTTAATCTTTTAACATTTTTTATATTTATTATAGAACTAATAAGAATGTTTTAGTACTGTTTATTTTAGAACCAAAATCTAACATAATTATTACAATCACATTTCTCTTAATATTGCTTTACACTTAACTCAAATAGAATAAAGTAGAGTCAATATTCATTTCTAGTCATAGTAGTGCAAACAGATTAGTTCAAATTAACCTTTCTTTAATTAGTAAGAGATAATGAAGTCTTATATTAAGACTTTGTGATATTATATAATTTACTTAAAACTGAATGCATATGTTTTAAGTAAATTGTTATAGGCACTACCAATTAGATAAGTATGCTATTATAATAATCACTTAGCAGATTTTTTAATGTAACAGTTTTATTTTTGACAATATATAAAAGTTTAATCTTATTAATATAAGGCTTATTACTGTATAATTTGTTTGTAAACAGATCACAAACACAAATACTACTTATTACAGATTTGTATAATAAATTTTAGCCATGTACATATTTTTTTGTTATATATAACAATAAAAAAATATAAAAAAAGTTAAAATTATATTAAAAAGTAGTATATCTTTAGATGATAAAAGCATGAATATAAGGTTTGTAATGAATGCAATTATTATTTGCATATTTATTGTAAAAGTAATAAATAAAATATATAGATAATAGATTTAGGTTGCAGATAACTTGTCTGAGCCTCTAATCTTAATATCTTATAGATATAGAATTCAATTATAAATTTTTTTTGTATAATCTACTTGTAAAAAATTTAACTGAGTTTTAATAAAGATAAAGGCATGGTCTCACTATTAATATTAAATATATAGATGATATAAATGCAATAATTCTAATGTTAAACAAAAATAAAAATAATTATTTTCTGTACTATTTTACAGAGCCTATAATTATTTGTGAGATAGACATAAGCTATTTTTCTAAAATTAGTATAATTAACTTCTACTACATATGTTCTAACTTATTATGTAGAAGCCAACTTCAGAATAAAATCTAAATGTTTACAATGTACTATAGAATATCATGTCTCTTAATAATGATTTTAATCTTACATAGCTCTATAACTTATGATACATATATATATTTACTAGAATTTTTTAGAGATGTTAAAAAATCTGTCTGGTCCAGTTCCAATTTAGTTCTTAAAAGTCTAGTTCTAAACTAGTTAAGAACTGATTCATAACTTTTATCTAAAACTAGTTTAGTTCTGGCAGTTTAATATACAATACATATAATATAACATAATGATAATTCTTATTTTTTATATTATAAAATTGTAAAAAAAGATGTTTTTACAATACTAAATTTTATTTAAAAATATTTTAAATCACTCTTAGCTATTTCTGCATCATATCATATCTTTAAGCACATATTTGTATATGTTTTTTTATCATCTAAGTGATTTTATACTGCATTTAAAATATGTTTAGTAACTGAAAATGCCTTCTTATTTGGCATACTGGTTACCTGTACAATAAGGTATTCATGAGCCATGTTAACAAGAGGTAACTATTGTGAGCTTACAGATTTGAATTTTCTAAATGCAATAGTATCTATATTTTCATTAGATATATTCAAATATTTATTTAATATATTACAATAAACATATCATTATAGGACTGTTTTAGTTAGTTCTAAAAGTAGTTATGAAAAAAAATCAATTGATTAGTTTCTATAATTTGTTCAATTGTATTTTCAATGAAAGGAGCATAATTTTGATATGTTTTGCTAACTATCTAATATACATTATTTTTTTCTAAACTAGAACCAAAAGTGAAAAATTTAGATAACAGATTAACTAATACTGTTTTTTAAAAAACAAACTGTAATTCTTAATATTTATCAAAATTTTTAAGAATTTTTTTAGTAATACATAATTTTACTAGATTTGTTTCATCTTTAGTTTTAGTTAATTTCTTATAGCTTAATAAGAAAAGTAATTTGATACCTTTATAGATAGGTTTTAGTAATATCATTATAGTATTAATATTAATCTAATCTTGATCTGTTATATATAAACCTTTAAATTATAGCATTGAAACTACTAATATATCTGTTATTTTTTAGATTCTACACAACTTATTTAATATTAGATACAATAAGTTTTATCTTGTTTTATAGTCAAGTTCAGATATAAGGAACAGTTTTTTTTTTATTATGAAAATTTTTTTAATTCTTTAAAATATAGTTAAAAACATTATATAGTATTAGCAAACTCTTAAGTCTTTTTGTTAATTTATTAATTTCAGAAAGCCTATTAACAACAGTAAGATTAAGTATATACACAGCATACCTTAATTAATAAAAAGTAATATTATTGTAATAAAAGTCCAATATACTTGTAAAATCCAACTAAATGCATCCATATTGCTAGTATTGTTAACAATCATTAATAGAATTTTTTTTTCTAATCCAAAGTCTTTGATTAAATTGAAAAGTGTATCAATTAAGAAACTACCTGTGTATCTTTTATGAAGTGAAATAAAATCTAAAAGTATATGTTACATTTGTTATTAGTCATTAATTCAATACAATATAATTAATAGAAATGTCTAGTTGGTAAATGATGACTATACATCTGTTGTTATTAAAACCTTATAATTAAATTTTCTAAAATAATTATATAACTGTTCTTATTTATATTTATATAACAACTTAATATAGTTTAAAATTGTTTGTCTTGTAGATAATTTGTAACAGGAATTAAATTTAAAAATAAAGATTCAAAAGTCTTTATCTTCAACAATATAAAATACTTGCTAGTTGTAGATAATTTAACAAATAAGAAGTTCATTCAACTTTCTTATATTTTCTTTATTATAAATATTATAAGGTTCTACTGCCTATAAATTAGATTAATATTTTTGGTATATTTTTTTATGATTATTTTCAAAATAATATTTAATTGTATTAATGCCAGAATCTCTTCTATATGTTCTATTTGAAAACTTATATAATTTATAATAAATTCATTTTTTATCTAAAGATAATTCAAAATAGACCCAAAGAAGATAAGTATTTTTATATTACTTGAAACCTTATTCATTTGATCTTTTAATATTAGTTTCATTAGTTTAAGAGACATTCATATTTAAGAAAGAAAAGATATTACAAATAAGTATAAAGTTTTGTAAGGATTCTGAATTGTTATATGACATAATATAACTAATAAGATTTGTATCAGAATTGTTAAATGATATGTTACAACTAATGCTATATGGGATTTATAAAGATTTTAAAATTTTGTTGAAAATTAGAATATATAACAATATTTTTATATATGCAAATATAAAAATAAAAAAATCCCTGAATAAAACATACCACATGCTTGATGAAAAAAACAATTGTCAATAAAAAAAACAATTGTTAACAAGAAGGAGAAGACAGGATGTGTTTGTACTTTGATTTGAGAGATTATGTGATTGTTCATTAGAGATGATTATAAGAGTATCATTTTTTATTATAATTTGTTTTTTTTTTTTTTTACAAATAAAACAATTATCAGGTAAAAATTCAAACTTATAATGTTATCGTCCACTGTAATTATGTTATGATTTGTTCATATCATTTATCAATTAAAAAAAATAGAAAAATGATCCTTTTCCATCATGACTATCATTATTTATTAGTACTTGGACCTATGATTTTAGTATTTGAGCATATCTTAAAGTTATCACCCGCGAATTTTGAGTATTTGTTCATCCCTTATGTATCAATTCATATTACACTGTTGCAAGTGAAATAATCAATTTTTGTTTCATTGTTATATTTAAAGGAACTTTAGACTAACAAATTTAAGTCTGATGTAATTATGCCTACTACTTCGTTTAAGTAATTATTGATTAAAGAACGAAAGAAAACAAAAAAGACTAAAAAATAGTCATGCATTAACTAATTTTGTCATAATTCGATCAGAATGTGTAATTATCTAATATAAATATTATTAATCCCCAAATTAAGTTTAGACTCATTTATATTTCAGTGATATGAAACCATTGTTTTTGATTCATGCTATATATAAATTCCATTGGAGATGTCAAAAACGATCTCGGTTCATGCCATGTGATAATTTGGACTAGTTTCGGATAGATTCTGGACGGTCTCTAAAAAGTCCAGTCCAGAACTGGTCCGAACCCGACCCCCTGCGGACTACTTAACATCCCTAGAATTTTCTTTGTAAAGTGCATGCATCAATTCCTGTTATCGAAACCATTTGATGTAAGAGCACATGTTTTTTGCTTCTATCTAACCTTATATACATTTGAGTTTCAGAGAAGAGATGAAGGAGAACGTATAAAAGGACAGTATCTCGAAGTTATAGTTATTTGTCGCTTTATTAGTGATTTTATCTCGGTAATTTATACCAAAACTAATATCTAAAACGACTCTTTTTACTCGAATCCTGAAATGGAAAACTTTTTATTAACTTTCGAACCAGTAGCAACTAATACAGTTGCAACTGCCTTGTATAAACGTGTAGAATCGGGACATTGGTCTGGAAATTATGATCAAGAAGTCCAGAATTTCGTTCAAACATTAGAAAAAGTGAAAAAACTTGTTCCAAACGAAAATTCGTTGCGTCTAGAAAAACTTCAAAGTTTTGGAGAAGGTGAAGTTTTAGAACAACGGGTGTAATCATGATGATTGTGTCCACTGGTTGCAAATGTGGAAGCATATTGGTAATAGGTAGTCTGGTGAAGATAGTAGTTGGATGCTGTTACTGTGTGTTATCAACATTTGTGATTAGATTAATATCTGTAATAAGGGCCCGATGATGAATAAATCTATCAATATCTGAAACCCGCACGGGTGTTTTAGTGCCATCAATTTTATATGATTTCAGACAACATATTTTTTAAATTTGGCTTAGGTAATGACTGCAGTTGAAGATATGGCCTCACTTTTAGAGTTGAATGCTTTAGTATGTATAATTAGCAGATTTTCATATCGGTTTGGTTTATAATATTAAACTAATGTTATATAAATGTTGCAGAATGTGGATACAGAATCTTGGATCGATCATGCAGAAGAAAATTTAAATATGTTAAAGTGGAATGTAGCTCATGTATGTTTATTTTTTCTTATGATGCTATATTTTTTTTGTTTTATTTTACTAACAAAAGTTTTAGGCCGTAGCAAACGCAAATTCAGAGGACGAGAAACTTCTATGGGAAAGACTGGAGAATGACTTAAAGAATGTTGATTTGAATAAACTGTCATATAATCACCCACTTTGCTCTGGTATATTAGATATCGACTCATCACCTATCTCTGATCTACCGGAAACTCTTCGTAATGTTTTTGAAAAAAACACCAAAAGGAATTTTGTATGGATAACAATGAGATGTTATTGCAAACTTGCAAAGAGTATATTCAAAAGGTAGATATCAGAGTAGAGGAACCACATTGGAAACTTGTGATCCTCCATTCGGCCAATGGATAGAGAATTCTGAAAACTTGAAAAGTATAACGAAACGATTATTGGAAGCATTGTAAGTTTATTAATAGCTGTATTATTTTGCTGGTAATATAATAAAAATAATATAATTTTTAGGTATCAGGTTTGGATTTCGCCAAAATATAAGTCGTATGTTTTAAACCAGACGGTTGTAAATGAGGGAGGGGTCTTATGTTTGCGAAGTTTTGGCGCCGTTATTTAGCATTGCCTTGGGTGATTTATCAGTAAAAAATGAGACTTGGAGGATATGGTAAGTAACTCAGTTTTCGTTTTGGATGATATTAAAAGGTGCCTACTTTATTTATTAAAAATTAGGGGTGATATGGCAAGTTGGCCCGATGCCATACAAAAAGGTGATTCACGTATCGCATATAGATCAGATCTTATGTTTATTGCATATTTAAATGATCAAAGAATTGATCTTTTAAATATGGAGACTGGTCGCCCAAATTCTTCTAAACGAAAACAGGAACAAGTTCGTTTAAAGTTAGCACGACTTGCAACAAACACGATGGATTTTGCAAGGACCCATCTTAAGCAATACATTAAAAAGGGAATATTGAGTAATTTGTTATCAATATTTTCTATCAATGTCGCTGGTATGTTGAGGCAAGAAAAAATGGTTGATTATCAGACAAATCTAACAAGTAAATTTATAGGAGATGATTTAAGAATTTATAATATGTGTATGGAATATGGAATTTTTAAAATTGCCTACTAACCCGAGCGACTATACCATTACACACAGTATCAGCTGATACTGTTTATCCACTTATCCATTCGTTGCTAATTTTAAGGGTATTAAAAATTTTTTTCTAATAATGTTATAAAATTTTAGGAACTCATTATTATCTTTTTTTTCACATAATAGACAGCTATTATATGTACATTACAGAAGCTTTCTGTTTATCTTGAAAACAAGTCGGAAAATAGTGATAATTCCGATGAAAAAACGGCTAAGACAATCAATTCTCCCAAAAGGCGCAAATTTAAACTAAAATTAAAATCAAAAAAGCTCAAATTTTAAGAATGTATCTACATCTTGATTTTATCTTGTATTTATTTTTCACTTTAAAGGTAGAGTGAATGTAGATCATTATTCATATTGTAACAGGCTAATAGGGAGAGTTTAGAGATGAGGCAAATGCGACGAATTGTCGCTTGAAAATCGAGTATGCCGCGTAACGTTTCTCAACAGTAGTAGAGGCGGATTTATGATTTGACACAAGGTCAAGGCGAAAGTTAAGGAGCGTCACGAGATAAGTATAAAGACTTTAAAGAACGTTATTATATTTGACGGGTTCAGAGGGTCTTTATTAATAATTTTTATTATTATAGGGCACTTGTCTATACTATAAGCAGAGATATTAGATACAGCAATTGGTAAGGAATTTTCAGGTAAACTTCTTAAATAGATAATATAGAAAAGTTACATGTATAGTCAATTGTATATTTTTTTTGTAGTAGTTTATAGAATCACATTATTAAAAAAATTATTAATAAAAGTCAAAAGACCAAAAAGGTCACCTTAAAAAAATAAAATAAAATAAAAATAATTTATTATTTTTTTAAATAACAGGTTATAAGTTTTAAAACTTGTTAAAATAAAATTTTTTAAAATTTTTTTATTGTTTTAAGTTTAAGCAATTATGCTAGTATTTTATTAAAATTTTTAAAACTATATACATAAAACTTTCTAATATTTAAGTTTAGCATTATTTAGTTACTCTAATAATATCTAAGTGCAACCTGTGTATTATTTTAGTTAGAAATAAACTGCTTATTTAACTACTTAAAGCTATACTAGAAAAATCTTTTTTTATTTATAGCAAGTATATTAATTGCCTTTCATGCTTTTTTTTATATTCAATTTACTTTTTTTATTTTTTTTTCTTACTTTTCTTTTTTTGTCAATTTAAATTTTTTTATTTAAGCATCTTTCTTCATTTTGTTTGTTATATTGGTCTTTTATTATATTTTTGTATTTTTTTATATCAGACTTTTTATACTTGGTCATAAAATATGTTTTATACTATTCTAGCTACTATGTTTGTATAATTCTGTATTGTCTGTCAGTTTAAAAACTATTTGAGTTTTTCTTTTACTTTATGTATTATAAGTTTTTTTATTAAAGCTTTTCTGTTTGTAATTTTTTTTGCTTTTATTACTCTAAATAATGCTTTGTATAATATTTATAATAGTATTTTATCTTCTTTTTTCTAAAACCTGTTTTATACTATTACTGTTGCCACTTTTTGGATCTACTTCTACAAATTTTTTTTGTCTACTATAGCATACTAAATATGTTTAGGTTTCTTTTTTTTTTCTTAGCAGATCTAATATTTTGTTATTGTATATATATACTTATAGTTTTCTTTTATTTAGTTTTTTTAGTATTAGTAGATTATTTATTATGTACTTGATTGCTATAGTCTGTCTTGTACTAAGTTTTCTTGATGTACAATGCATATTTTTTGTTTTATTTATTTTCTTCTAAAAATTTTTTTTTAATAAATAATTAATTACTTAGCTAAATTGATGATTTTTATTAATTAATAATGTTTTAAATACATATATAATTTGTAAAAATACAACTAGTCATACATACAACTTTAGTTATTGTCTATTTAAAGGTTCTGTTCTAAGGTTATTTACTATCTACTATATTTGATATTCACTTGTAAATATCTTATTTAAACTCTCTGGCTTATCTAATTAGTATTTATATACTTTTAACTATTTTATTCTAAGCTAAACAACTTTGTTGCTGTCTTTTATTAAAGAGCATTCAAATTTAACTTTATTTTTTTTTATACTAATATCTAAACTATAACAAAGTCTGTTATTTAACAGTAAAACACAAAAAGTTTTCTATTAATTTACCTATTTATTCTACAAACTTTAATAAGGCTGTGTTTTTGCAAAATTTATTCAAATCTCAGTACCACTTTATAGCATATTTTTAGTACTTTAGTATACCTTTGCTTCTGTTTTTTAATTTCTAATTTGATGGTTTGTATAAGATTATAATTAGTCTATTAATATATTAAGTTAGCCTAATATCTTTTTTTTTAATTCTCTTAGTTAGAATTTTAATAGTCTGGTTAGTAATATTTCTTATTTAGAGGTTTTTTTTTTGAATATAAACTAGCCTTTTTTGAAACTAGAACTTCATTCAGTAAATTAAAATATAGGAACCTGTGGTCAAGACCTCAAAGAAGTTACCTAAGATTAAAGAGTACAACTAGCTACATATACACTTTTGGTATCTAATTTAAGCAGTTTGTTAATAATTCTACACTAACTGTTATATTTGCAATCCAACTAGAAGCATTATCTATTTAAACCTTCTGTACTGCAATCCCTACTGTGTTACTAAATAATTTCTAATACATATATTAGTTATGAAGATCTAGATACTTTTATTAATATTCTTATAAGTCTATATCTTATTTCATACAATGTATCCTTAGAAGTATCATTACTAGAGCCTTTTATATTCTATATATAGCTAATCTAGTTTTATGTAATACACTATAGTTATCTAACACTTGCAGTTATAGGGGTTATCTGTTTAACTACTATATTACATTATTTTTACTCTTATAAAGTTCACTTAAACTCTGGTATCTATCTTTTAACTTCATCTCTTTATTCTTCTACTATTCAACTTAAAATTTAACTGACTTTACAGATTTTCAATTCAAATAGTCCAATATAGTATACCTTTTAGTATCTTTTTTCTTTGATGATTCTGATAGCCTGATTGGTTATATGCTTCTCTATATATCTTATTATCTGGTTGCATATTTGCCTATTTCTTATTGGAGTTTTTTGGACTTTCATTAGTCTAACAACATTATTAAAGGTTTGTGCTACCTTTTTATTCAGAAATTTTAAGTAAAATTCTGTTTTTTTAGTTTGTTGGTCTTCAGTGTCTAGTAACCTTATTATGAGTTTGCATTGAAGTCTTATACAACACTAATTATTAACATTTTTCTATATATATGTAACATTATATTTTGTATAAATGCTTTGAGCTCTCAATGATGAATAGAATCCAATTGATTGTATCCAAAATTACAAATGCCTAAATTTAACTAATTGACAGAAGACAGTTTTCTGTAACACAAGTTAAATACCAAATTTTGGCATAAATAAAATTTGAATCTTAAATCTGCCACTTGAAGAATAACAATTCAACCATTATATTAGGATTGCTATTCTCTTATTTAGAGGTTTTTGCTTTTCTAATTTCTTTATATTAGTATTTATTTTTCAAATTTTTTTTTTTTTTTTTTTTTTTTTTTTTTTTTTATTTAAGCAGTTACGCTAGTGCTTTATTAAGATTTTTGAAACTACTATTGTAATTACATAAATTTACCTAACAACTAAGC
>CAJVQA010001435.1:0-25606 GCA_910591915.1 Cetraspora pellucida | reverse complement strand
TTATAAATTAAATGATATTCTGTATTTACATATGTAGCTACAAATGGTTTAATAAAGTACTATCATGACTGCTTAAGGGAAAAAAAATATATATATATATAAATATTATAAAATAATAAAAACAATAAATCTAATAAAAATATAATATCTGTAAGATCTTTAATATCTGTAAAAAATATAAGATTTCTAATACAGTAATAAGAATTAATCAGAATTAAATTATATATTTAAGAAATTACTAAATTTACAAATATCTTCTGATTTTAAAATTTAGTAATTAAAATTATATAATCTTATATTTTTTAAAATTATTTTAGTGAACTAAATTAAATACAAATAATTTTATTCAATTTAATTTAATACATCAAAAGTTATATTAAAAAATGTATAAAACTTTTAATGTTTACAATATCATCTTATATTATTAATTTGTCTTAAAGTATTTGTATATTCTAAAACTAGACTTTAGTATTAAGTAAATATATCTAAAAAAATTATAACATATTTTTTTTTTTTGTTAAAGGCTATACTTGTGATAATACTTTATTGACTTTTATTAGGTTAGCTATTACAATTATTTTTACAAAGATAAGAATACAACTAGTCACATATGCAACTTTTAGTTGCCTATTTAAGTAGTCTGCTCTAAGGTTCTATACTAGATGTTATACCTATAACCTACTAGAAAATTATTTATTTAAACTCTCTGATCATCTGCTCTATTATAATGTAATCTTAACTTACCTCTTGTATATATCAGTATATTGTCTAAGCAATATGATATCTACTTTTTTTATACTGATTTCCAAACTATTATATATTTTAGAGTATATTATCTGCTAGTAAGGCACAGAGGCCTCTTGTTGTTAACTATCTATCTATTTTTAGATACTAACAAGAGCTACTCTTACAGAGTTTATTCAAACTCTGGCACTGACTTTATAACATATTTCTAGTACTTTTAGTATACTTTTGCTTTGACCTCAGACTCCTAATTTAGATAGCCTAAAAGGACTGTAACCTGTTCTTGATATATTAAGGCTAGCCCAATATTCTTTTTCTTTAGTCTGAAATCCAACAGCCTGGTTGGTGATACCCTCATCTGAGGTTCTTAACTACCCAATTTCTCCACATTGGTATCTATTTCCTAGGTCTAGCCTTTATAGTAGTACTATTAAAGATCTGTATTACTTCTTTGATCAAAATTTTCAAGTGAGCTTTAGCTTTTCAGTTTTATAGATTTATATAGTCCAAAGACTTATTTTAGATTTGCACTGCCTAGTACTGGTTTGCATTTCTCTGTGTAATCAAGGTTATACAAATGCCTCAGACCTGCCAGTTATACTAGTGTGATTATAGTTACAAGTATCCTATCTCAACTAATTAACAGAATGTTATTGCCATAATATTATCTATATATTATATAGGTAATTATTCAAATTTTGCTGTTAATAAGTTATAAACTCACAACCTATCACTTGAGAGTATAACAACTTATCTACTTCACTAAGTTACCACACTTTTAAATATCCTAATTTAAATAATAATAATAATAATAATTTTTTTAAAAATAATAATAATAAAAATATATATATATTTTTATTATTATATAATATCAAGTAGAAAAAATAATAATATATGAATATATCAATTGGATATAAATATATAAATAAAATATTCCTAAACTACACTATTATTGCTATATATATAATGACATCTAGTGTAATATTAACCTTTAATTTTCTGTTTTAGTTAAATTAACTATCATAATTATTAACTACAGAAAAGGGTAAAAAGAACCCTTAATATTATTTTAATTAGTAAAAGCAGATATATATAGTAAAATTTTGAGAAAAAGTTTAAAAATAAGTTGGTCTATATTAGTATTAAATGTAAATATATTGTTATTGAAGTATAAGGTTGTATAATAGGTAATTGAACATTGTTTTTCCTTTTAGTAAGAGTAGTAATTTCTCATGCTAATTCCTATTCATGTTGTTTAGTATTATAAGTTTGCCAAATAGTTAGATTAAACTAGTTGAGTAGAGAGTTAGATAAGGAGATAAGAAAGTTGTTAGTTAATTTTTTTAGAATTAGTTAAAGTTGTTTATATTGATCAAGTGTTATTGTATCATAAATAAGTAGAAGTATTGTATTATATATGATAGAGTTTGAAAAGAAATTTTGTAAGTTAAGAATTTGAATTATAGTATGTAGTGAAGTTTCTAAAAAGTTTAAAGAGCTTAAAATATTGGTAGTTTCATTGATGAGAATGTTTTGTGGATTATAAGTGTAAAGTGAGCATTAGAATAAATGTTTGGTGTTTTCATATTGGTTACAATAGGAGCAATTTGAAGTTAAGTAGAGTAAAGAATAGCAAATATTTAAATTTAACATTGTTGGCAAGTTATTAAAGAGAATTTTGTTTCTAATTGAATAGAGATTCAAATTAGAATTTTGAGAGTTAATGATTTCAGTAAATAGTAGAATGTTTATAATAAAAAGATTTTATAATAATTTAAGTTAAAAAAGTTTGTTAAATGTTTGAATAGAAAAGAGGTTTTTGCAGAATTTATGAAGTTTGTATATCATTGGAATTTCTTTCTAAGTAAAGAAGATAGGTAAATAGAGATGGTCAAGATTATATTTTAGTTCTGTTTTTTTAATACCTTGTTTGGCTAAGGCATTAGCAATATTATGTAAAGTGTTGTTTGAATGTGATTTAACTTTGTGCATAATATAATTTATATTTTTAAGTTTGATTAGATAGTTTAGAATATGAATAATATCTCAGTTATTTTGTTTGGTTTGGGAATTGTAGTTATAAGGTATTAAATTGATAAGAGTTTGTATAGTAGATAAGCTGTCTAAATAGATATGAATTAAGTAGTTGGAAGGTAGAATAAAAAATAATAGTATAAGTGCTGCTAGTTCTGCATATATTAAGTTTGATGCAAGGTTTATAAAGGCATTAAATTTAATTTGTATATTATTTTCCAGAATCTAGACTATGCCAGTAGTAGTGTTGTGTGTTTGTAAGTTAAGTATAAAAGCATCTATATAAAAATATATGTTAGTTAGTTTGAAAGATAGTAATTTTTTGTAAAAGTTTATAAGTTGGTTTTGGTATATAGAGTTAGGTATTGTGTTTTATATTAGAAAGATTTCTGAAAAGGATAATGAAAGAGATAGTAGAGATTTTGGAGCTAGTTTATATAGGTCTGCATGAATATTTTGAAATGCTTTAATTTCTTGATTGTTTATATTAAGTTCAAAATTTTGGTTTCTTTTTTATATTTTGTATTTAAGGTTAATGGTTTGTTTATAGTTTATTTGAAGCATTGTTGGTGTAGAAAAAATGTAATTGTGTTAGTTGTTGAATTTGTAATTTGATATTTTTGAAAGAATACTTGAAAGTTAGATGTATTAGTTATTTTGCCAATATGCTAATCTAAAGATGAAATATAAAGTGACTATATATTTTTCAAGATAATAAATTGGGATATAATAAAATTTAATGTATTTAGAAATAGGTTAGTAGATTGAAGTTGAAGATTAGACCATATGTGCAAAATAGACTGATCAGATATTTGGTTTGAAAGTATTTTAAACCATTTTGAAATAGGACTTCATGAGAATTTAAGAGTTTTGAGATATATATTTTTTAAGAAAGAATGTTGTAATTATTAGCTATGAGTAATTATTCTAAGAAAAGAATTTAATTGTTTTTAAGACTTAGAGTTGTTGAGTTGTTAGGAATTGCAATGAAATTATAAATATTGTTTAGTTGATTAGTATGTTTGTAAGTTGTTAATTAGTTTAGATAAGTGTTATTAATAGAGATATTATTTTTGTATAAATGATGAAATTGAGATATTATAATGTAGTTGGTAGTTTTTCTATAATTGGTTAGAATTGTATCCTGAGTTAGAGATTATTTCTATATTTTAAAAAGCCAATTTTTTGATCCAATATATAAAGATTTGGTTTAGGAGTATATTAGTATTAAAACATCTTTCTATGTTATTGCTACTAACTTGTAATATAAGTTTGTTGAGTGTTGAGATGTTGAGTAGTTGTGGATTAGTAAGTATGGCATTGTTTGTATTAGTAGATAGGTGTAGTATATATTTAGTGCATTTTGTTAAAAGACTTGATAATTGTTGAGTTTGTTTTGTAGAAGAGAACATATTTGAAGTAGATATTCAATTGATAGTAATAAAATAGTAATGAATAGTCAAGTTATTTGTATAGAAGAAAGTTTTTTGTATTGAACAATATGAATAAATTGAGAAGTTTTGCTAAAAATTTTTTCAAGTATGAGTTTAGTAGAGCCTTTGCCATCTAAAAAAATTCCTAAATAACTTATGATTTTATCAGATTTGTGAGATAAAATCGGTTCATTGTTAAAGTTTAAAGGTGTTATATTTGAAGTGCTATTGAATAGTATTTTTTTGTTAGATGGAATGTAAATAAGATCTAATTTGAATGAATTAACTTGAATATTGTTTAGTTGGTATAGTTCAGATATGTTATCTAGAATCTTTTGCAAATCATTTTTAGATTTGCAATGTCAGACTGTATCATTCATAAAGGCAAGGAGTGGTATTGTTGTATGGGTTGGTATAGTTAAGAAGATTGTTTCTAAAAAAGATTGTGATGATATTTTGAAAAGATTTGAGCTATATTTTGAGTTTATGTAACTAAGAATAGGGTCATAATAGATTTTTCAGAATAATGAAGAATAGGTTACTTCTTGTTCTATGCCTGAATAAAGTGTAATAGGATCAGTAGAGCCATAGGCTGTAATTGCTCTGGCTTTTCTATCTTGGTGTAGATATTCGATAAAATTAAGCTTAGATTGAAGAATACTAATATGTTTGCAAGTGTCTAGTAGGTATTTAATATTGATTTTATCAAAAACTTTGGACATGTCTTGGAAGAGTATCTATGCTTTTTTGTTGTTAGTTTTGTAATATTCTATTGTATTAATTAATATTTGTATAGAAATATGTGTAGAACTGTTTTTGGTTGCTGCAAAGTTAAGATCATTTAGTAGGTGATGTTGATTAATAATTTGGTCAAGATGTGTAGTAAAAATTTTGGTAAGACTTTTTTTAATAAGTTTAATAAGAGAAATCAGTCTGACTTGATCTAAAGTAAAGTTCTATATAGATTTTTTTGGTATTAGAAAAATGTTGGATGTTTTTCATATTATTGGTATTTGTTGTAATAAAAGACATTTTGTTAAAAATAATCAAATAATATTTTGGGCTTTGAAGTTTAGATATTTTAAATGTTCATAATTTGTTTCTGATAGGTCTGCAGCTTTTTGGTTTAGAAGATCATGTATGCCTTTGTTTCATTTCTCTAAAGTGATTTCTGAAAATAGGTTATTAAAAAGAGGTTCATTTTTGAATAAGGTTTGTAAAGTTCATAAACAAATTTTTCAAAGATAAAAGTTCAGTAAAAAGATCAATATGTTAAACCTAGTAGATTGTTTGACAAATTGAATTAGAGGACAGAAGATATGAATACACATTTTGGAGGCTGCTCATGACTGCATCTTGCACAATCTGTATAGGTTTATCATAAGAGTTCTTTGCTTAATTGGAGCAATCATTTTTGTAATATATGCTTGGCTCACCTTCACCACATGATTGTGGTTAGATGTACTTTGTAGATAATATTTATTATCAACTAACTTTGTTACAGCATGCCCATTATATTGCAATATATTTTGCTTCTTACAGTACCAATAAAATGAATTCTTTCGATATTTATCTTTATTTATTAAATATCCATTAATATTAATTTTATCTTTAACACAAAAAGATAAAATTACTTCACAAATCAAGTTATTCATTTTATGCTTATATATATAAAAATAAGTGAAATGATAAACAAAAAAAAAACAGTAAAAAATGTAAATATGAAAAAAAGAATATATATCAAGAAAATAATTTTATGATATTTTTAATAGTAAAAAGTTAAAACTCATAAATTTCAATTTATTTAGTATAAATTAACTTTTTATATAAATTTATTAACAAACTTGCATTATAATATATTTTTTGATCTTAAAATAGATGTAAAAAAATTTTATTTTACAATTTTCTCTTATTATATACAATATATAAAATTCTTTATTTTTTTATATATCTACATATAAAATATATTTGTTTGAATCATTGATTTTATATACAAGTGCAAAATTAACAGCTTTCATTGTAAATTTTTTTTAGATACAATATAATTTTTTTCTAAAGTATCTTATTAATTTTTTTTAAAATATTATTTGTTTACTTTTTCACATGCTTGCATGAAAAATAATTTCAATTTGAGCTACTAATTTTCATATGCAAGCATAATATTGGTAGTTTTTATTGTACTTTTCCTTTCTCAGATATATGCTTTATTACCTTCTTTCTATAGTATTTTGTTGTTAATTATATTTGGCAAAATAATATTTTATATTGCAAATAATGAATTGCTAAATAAAGCATTTTATATAAAGATCAAGTTTACTTTTTTTAACAAAAAAATTTGAATGCATAAAATAAATAAATCTATTTTCTTAATAAGGTAATTAATTAAGATTAAGTTTTTTATAGTATTGACAAATATATTAATGATTATCAGATTATTATATACTATATATTTTATCAATTATTGTTACAGATTAAAATGAAATATATGTTATAAAAAATTGACAAGCCACCAAAAGATAAAATTTTTTAAACCGAAATCCCTATATTTCATTTTAATCTGATTTTATTATGATTTGTAATAATTATTAATTACTAATATTAAGTAAAATCTGTAACTCTTTTGTATTATTATTACTATAAACTAAATGCATTTACATAATTAGATCAGGCATCATGCTTAGAATAAAGATCCAATTGCTTTATAGTTTATTAGTTTTTATTATAATGAATAAAGTCATTTGAGCCATTATGTTTATAAAATAGAAATAAGAAAACTTTTATAAAATTTGGTTATTTTTGTGATATCATTGGTGCTATTTTAGATGTATAAAATATTAATACAAAAAAAAATAGAGTTAGTAATCAAAGAATTTATTATTTATATAAAAAAAAAATGTGATTCGATATTTGACCTAACGTGACTTATTGATATAAAAAAAGGATAATACTAGTATTTAATGAATAATTGTGTTATTTATGTAAAAAAAAAAATAAAAAAAGATTAGAATCAATATTTAGCAAAGAATTGTAATATTTATACAAAAAAAACTTGACATAATACTTAATCTAATTTGAATTATTAATGCCAGTATCCAGAGAAGAATTGCATTATTTATATAAAAAAAAAAGATTAGAATTAATAATATTTAGTAAAAATTATAATATTTATGCAAAAAAAAAAGTAATATAATATTTGACCTGATTTGAATTATTAATGCTAGTATTGAACAAAGAATTATGTTATTTATATAAAAAATAAAAAAAAGATTAAAGTCAATATTCAGTAAAGGATTATAATATTTATACAAAAAAAAAGAAAAGTTAAAGTCTATATTCAGCAAAGAATTATAATATTTATGCAAAAAAAAGTAATGTGATACTTGACCTGATTCAAATTATTAATGTTAGTATTCAGTAAAAAAATTTTATTTATATAAAAAGAAAAAAAAAAAGATTAGAATCAATATTTAGTGAAGATTGGGATATTTATGCAAAAAAAAAGTAACACAATACTTGACTTAATTTGAATTATTAATGTTGTATCCAGTAAAGAATTGTGTTACTTATGTAAAAAAAAAAAAAGATTAAAGTCAATATTCAGAGAAGAATTGTAATATTTATGCAAAAAAAAAAGACATAATACTTGATCTGATTCAAATTATTAATGCTAGTATCTAGCAAAAATTTATATTATTTATGTAAAAAACAAAAAAAAAGATTAGAGTCAATATTCAGTAAAGGATTATGATATTTATGCAAAAAAAAAAAGAATAGTTAAAGTCAATATTCAATGAAGAATTATAATATTTATGCAAAAAAAAAAATAATGCAATACTTGATCTAATTTGAATTATTAATATTAGTATCTAGCAAAAAATTTTTATTTATGAAAAAAAAAAAGATTTAGTCAATATTTAGTGAAGCTTGTAATATTTATGCAAAAAAAAGTGACATAATACTTGACCTAATTTGAATTATTAATGCTATATTCAGTAAAGAATTGTGTTACTTATATAAAAAAAAAAGATTAGAGTTAATATCTAGTGAAGAATTATGATATTTATGCAAAACAAAAGTGATGTAATACTTGATCTGATTCAAATTATTAATACTGTATTCAACAAAGAATTATGATATTTATATAAAAAAAAGATTAGAGTTAATTTTCAGTTAAGAATTGTGATATTTATGCAAAAAAAAGTAATGCAATATTTGACCTGATTCAAATTATTAATGCTGTATCCAGCAAAGAATTGTAATATTTATGTAAAAAAAAAAAGAAAGATTAGAATTAATATTTAGTGAAGATAGTGATATTTATGCAAAAAAAATGTGATATGATACTTGATCTGATTTGAATTATTAATGCTGTATCTAGCAAAGAATTATGTTACTTATGTAAAAAAAAAAAAAGATTAGAGTCAATATTTAGCAAAAAATTATGATATTTATGCAAAAAAAAAAGTAATGTAATACTTGATCTGATTTGAATTATTAATGCTAGTATCTAATAAAGAATTGTGATATTTATGTAAAAAATAAAAAAAAATTAGAGTCAATATTTAGCAAAGGATTATGATATTTATATAAAAAAAAGTGACATGATACTTGACTTAATTTAAATTATTAATGCCAGTATCCAGAGAAGAATTGAGTTATTTATATAAAAAAAAAAAGATTAGAGTTAATATTCAGTAAAGGATCATAATATTTATACAAAAAAAAAGTAACACAATACTTGATCTGATTCAAATTATTAATACTAGTATCTAGCAAAGAATTGTGTTATTTATTTTTTAAAAAAAAAATTAGAGTCAATATCCAGTAAAAAATTGTAATATTTATGCAAAAAAAAAGTGCTGTGATACCTGATCTGATTTGAATTATTAATACTATATCCAGCAAAGAATTGTGATGTTTATATAAAAAAAAAAATTAGAGTCAATATTTAGCAAAGGATTATAATATTTATGCAAAAAAAAAGTGATGTAAAACTTGACTTAATTTGAATTATTAATGCTAGTATTCAGTAAAGAATTGTGATATTTATGTAAAAAAAAAAAAAGTTAGTGTTAATATTCAGTGAAGATTGTGATATTTATACAAAAAAAAAAGTAACATGATACTTGAACTGCTTTGAATTATTAATGCTATATCTAGCAAAGAATTGTGTTACTTATATAAAAAAAAAAGTTAGAGTCAATATTTAGTAAAAAATTATGATATTTATGTAAAAAAAAAAGTAACATAATATTTGACCTAATTCAAATTATTAATGCTAGTATTCAGTAAAAAATTGTGATATTTATATAAAAAAAAGAAAGATTAGAGTTAATATTTAGCAAAAAATTATAATATTTATACAAAAAAATAGTGATGCGATACTTGACCTGATTCAAATTATTAATGCCAGTATTTAGAAAAGAATTGTATTATTTATATAAAAAAAAAAAAGATTAGAGTCAATATTTAGTAAAGAATTGTAATATTTATGCAAAAAAAAAGTAATACAATACTTGACCTAATTTGAATTATTAATGCTAGTATCCAGTAAAGAATTGTGTTATTTATTTAAAAAAAAAAAGTTAGAATCAATATCTAGTAAAGAATTATAATATTTATATAAAAAAAAATAACATGATACTTAATCTAATTCGAATTATTAATGCTGTATCCAATGAAGAATTATAATATTTATATAAAAAAAAAAGAAAAATTAGAGTTAATATTCAGCAAAGGATTATAATATTTATGCAAAAAAAAAAAATAACATAATACTTAACCTGATTCAAATTATTAATGCTAGTATCTAGCAAAGAGTTGTATTATTTATATAAAAAGAAAAAAAAGATTAGTGTCAATATTTAGCAAAAGATTGTGATATTTATACAAAAGAGACTCTCTTTACTGATCATTCATACACAAAACTGTAGAAAAATATTTTAGAAATTTGCTAAAAAACAGCAGTTAAAACCAACTTTATAGGCTTAAAGAAAAAGATAGAGCTTGTAAAAAAAGATATAATAAGAGATAAAAGTAGAAAACTAGAAAACTTGTAGGAAAGATAAAGAAAGAAATATCTCAGTCAATATTTAAAAAAATGAAATTTGGGAAATTCTCTGTAACCTGAAAATGTCGATCTATAGATTACAACAACATGTAAATAGATAAACAAACAAACACGTGTATTGACAGACATATAAACAAATTTAATTTGATATTAATAGGCATAAGATATAGAAAGTTCTAGAACAAATAGTAAATAGGGTCACTAATAACTAAGCAAAATATGAGTAGCATACAAAATCGAAAAGAAAGCCTAATGACAACTTATATCAGAAGAGCATATAGGACAGCAAATGGCATATATAACAAGATGTTTTTTAATCAAACTAGTAAAATCATTTCAGCACCAGACAGAGAAGATGAGATTGTGGCTATGTTAATAGAACAAGATGCATTAAAGGTTGCCTTGCTGCATATAACAAGAAAAATAATCAAGAAAGCAGAAGAAGAACAGCTAAATAAGAAGATCAATATTATAAAACAAAACAAGAATATTATAGTAAAAGAACCTATAATAAAACAAATACAAGACAAACAAAAAGAAGTATATTAACAGTTAACAGAAGCAAACAGAAACCAGAAAAAGAAGATAAGTCTGACAAACAACAATCAAGAAAAAGAAATTTCATTTATACAAAAAAGAGACACAAAAGTACAAAAGAAAAAGCAAGAACAAGAAGCCATCGAAATAGAAATTGAAAAAGAAATTGATATAGTTGGAGAACCTCTAGAAGAAAGTATATAGGCTCCAAGCAAAAGAAACTGTAATTAAGACAACAGTCTGCTTGCGAATATACCAGCACACAATATATTAAAAAAAACAAAAGAAGAATGTATGAAATTTATTAGATAATCACTAAAAAACAATACACATATCAAAGATGTTAGAGAAGTTTTTAAAAGAAGAAACTTATAGATAGAAGTAGATTTTGACTGTGAATATGGCAGAAGTAAAGCAATACAAAGAATCAGCAAGAAGGAGAGTAACTGGTACAGAATAATACCTAAAGAAAAAGAAGGCAGTATGAAAAAGCAAATACAACATAATGAGAAATATTAAAAGAGAAGTAATAGTAAAATAAGAACTAAAAAAAAAAAGCAGAAATAGAAAGAAAATAAAACTAAAACAAATGAAAACCAATATGAAATAATTGAAGAATCTGAAGACAAAGATTATCTAATGATTTGGAATCTACCAACAAATATAAACAAAAAAGAAGTAGCATACATCTGTAGAAGATTCAAAAAAGCCTATATAGTAAGAATTAAAAGATCAAAATATAAGGCCTTAGCAGTAATTAAGACAGAAGAAATATACAAAGACATTCTATGGGCCATACTAGTGAATAGTAACAAACTGGTATAAGTAATCAAAGGAATTGAAGACCATAAAGCTAAAAAAAGACAAAGAAATTATATAGCAAAATTGACAAAATTACCTGGAAATGTCTTAAAACTCTTATTACTATGAAGTTTAAAGAACAAAGGAGTAAAGTCAGTTTATATACCTCCAAATAGAAATGGAAACCAAAGAAAAACAGCAACAGTCATGTTTGCAACAAAAGAGAATATGAAAACAGCCTAATTAAAACCATTTATGTATAATAATTTCTGAATGTACTGGATAAAAGAAGAAAGAAGAGAAATAGGATGAACAAAAGATCTTAAAAAAGAAAGAGAAAGAAGCTGAGAAAGGTTCAGCCAAACCTTCAACACAGAAGAGAGCAACAGCTGAAGAGAAGAACAAAAATTCAAGCTAAATACAAATAAAAGAAAGAGAGAATGCAATAGAAGAATAGAGGATCAAGCAGCAGTAAGCAGAAGTAGTATACAAGATCAAAATACAAAAAACAAAACAAGCATACAAATTTACTTGAAGAAGGAGAAAAACTACACAGAAGAGAAATAACAGAACCCAAAACCCAGATACAAGAAGAAGCTATACATACAAATGATATCTTAAATAGAATTTTAGAAAGACTTGAAAAACTAGAAGAGGCAAGAAGTACAATATGAGATAGCTTAGCCTACTATTCCTAAGAATGCCCCAGTTGAATATAGGAGCATAAATCAGGAAATTGAAGAGTTTCTACATAGAAAAAAAAGAATATTCGAAAAAGACAATATAGAAGTATCTCCTAGCTATAGGAAAAATGTAAAGACAAAAAGAGAAGAACAAGTAGAAGTCACAGAAACAAGAAGGAAGCGACTAGAAGAAAAATGAAAACAAGGAAGAAAAGAAATAAAAATAGCATATCACAATATTAATGGACTTAAAACCAAAGAATAGAAATTAGAAAACCTAATGAAATAAGTAGAAGAAGAAGAAATTACAATATTTGGGATTACAGAAACAAATCTTACAGAAAGAGAAGGAAGATTTTTAACACGTGCAGCAAATAAGAGTTATATTGGGTTTTGGTTAAATGCAGTAAAAAACAAGAAAAAGAGATCTGATATAGGTATCCTAGTTAATAAACAATAGAAAAAGCAGTTAAGAAGATAAATGAATATTTGATAGAACTTATACTATATTTCAAGCAATTGGAATTAGTAGTGTTAGAAGTTTACATACCACTAGGTGACAAGGCAATAGGAAAAATATTCAACAGAAAATAGTAGAAATAGTTGCAAAAAGAAAAAGACATATACAAATAGTAATTTTAGATGATTTTAATCATATTACAAATAATGTATTAGACAGACAACATTCAAAAACAGCAAGTTTTAAAAGGTTACCCATCTTTAATTAGATGAAGAAGCAAAATTTCAGTAATATCTTTAGAGATATGCACCTAACAAGCCAAGAGTATACATGGTCAAATGAAGAAGCTGCAACAAGAATTGACTATATATAGATATCAGAAGGATTGGCCTCAGATTTACAGAAGGCAGAAATTAAAGAAGCAGAAAAAATCACTAAAAGTGATCATAAAATAGTTAAAGCAGAGATATAGATCAAACACATGATGGCAAAGAACAGCAAGACTGAGATTAAAAAGAAAAGACAGTCAAGAACAGTATATCTATATGATTAGGCAAAAGAAGAAGACTAGAAAGAATATATACAAAGTTGCAGAAATGATTAGAATTCAAAGAGATGCTAAAAAGAACACAAAAGAAAGAATAAAAAAAAAAAAAGAAACAGACAGAATAAATAGCATATGGGACATAATAGAAGAAGCAATTATTACAGCAGCAAGTAAGCATCTACCTAAGAAGAAAATATATAACATAGTAACAAATAGAAGAAACAGTCAAAGGAAACAATGCCTAGAGAAAAATATTGTAAAACTGCAAAGATTAATCAGATATACAAAGCTAAGAGAAGGCCAAGAAGTAACTAAAGAAGAAAGAATTGAGACAAATAAGAAGCTACAAACATTAAGAGAAAAAGAAGGTATAAACCTGCCAAAACTACACAAATAACGATCAAATGCTTTGATAGAAGATATGAAAGGTTGACAGAAACTGTTACAAGAAATAAAAAAAAAAGAATGTGAACAAAGTCAAAGAAAGCAGATAGAAGAGAATATAGATAAGAGATATAAAATGATTAAAACAGACTAAAGAAAAATAATAGCTAGTCTGTTAAACAAGCCTTATAAAAAGATAATGCTCAACAGATTTATTGAACAAGAAGAAGAAGTAACAAATTTGATAGCAGAGCCAGATTTAGTTAAGAGAGATGTAGCAGAACATTACAAGAAACAATTTAGAAAGAGAAACATAAAACTAGAAAAAATGCTAGAAATATAGAAAAAAATATACAAGTCACAAAAACATATCAAAAAAGAATGGTATATGGAAGTTGAAGAGAATATCAATAAAAAAGAATAAGAAGAGGTACTAAGAAAACTTAAAACAGGAACAGCTTCAGGCATATCTGGTATAAGCTATACATTAATTAAATGAGCAGAAAAGAAAACACAAAAAATCTTTAGAGCCTTTGCTGATCTTTGCTTAAAAGAAGGAGAAATTTCAACCAAGTGGAAAATCACACAAGTATACCTAATACCAAAAGATATAGAGTGAAGGTATAGCTTAAACAACATTCATCCAATAGTACTAATTGAAACATTTAGAAAGGTAGTAACAAAGGTAATAACAAAAAGGCTTGCCAAAGTGTTTATGGAAAAAGAAGTGCTTAAAAGACCAAACTATGCAGACCTGCCAGAAAACTTAACAGAGTAGCCAGTACATATTCTAAACATGATAATAGAAGAAGCAAAGAAAAAGAATAAAGAAATATAGATACTTCTGCAAGACATAAAAAAAGCATTTAACTTAGTTCTACTAAAAAGTTTCAAATTAGCACTACAGAGAGTCAAGATATCTAGAAAAACAATTAAATACATCTTAAATCTTTTTCATAAAAGACAATTAAGAATAATTACAGCCTATAGATTAACAGAAGAAGTAACAGCAGGAGATGGAATACTAAATAAAAGTAATATTACCACTAATATGATGGCTTTTTTACGATTTATTACTTGTCAGAATGCAAGAGAAAGAAAGTTTAAGGTATATAGTTGAACAACTGATCAAAGAAGAAATGCAGTATAATAATATTACAAAATATTGCCAAGTAGCAATTGCATATGCAGATGATACAATGTGGATTGCAAACAGCAAAAGCCAGCTATTGGAGATTTTGAAAATAGCCAAAAAGTTTTTCAAAATAAATGATATAGAAATAAACAAATCAAAATTAAAACTGCTAGTAATGAATACAAAGATCAAGAAAGAAGAAAAAGAAATAATGTTTAGAAAAAGCAGAATAATTGAAAAACCAAAAAGCAAAATAGTTTACTCACTAGGAATATAGTTAAACAACAAAATGCAAGAAGTATTAGTCAAAAAGAAAGCTAAAGGGATAATCAGTCAAATGATTAAAGATCTTAAATACAAAAAGATGACAATGAGCCATATTATATATATAAACAATATAGTAATAATCCCAAAACTAAGCTACATGTTTCAGCTAACTAAGATTTCAGAAAAAGGAATATATAAAATACATCAATCAATGATTTGTCTGGCAAAGCAGAAGAGCAATTTGCAAAAAACATTAGAAAATTGCATGATAGAATATAAAAATCTCAGTGGATGTAAAACATTACAACAAGAGCTAGTAATAAAGTAAGTGAGTAGTCTGCAAGGAAGATTAAACAAACAAAATAACTTAGAACAGCTAACAAAGCTAAGAATAACACAAGGCTATCAAAGAGCAGGCCTAACAGAAGATATTTGGAAACTGAAAGAGATGCCAGCTAATATTAGATGTTGAAAGAATAATCTAGTATGTTTAATAATAATAAAAGCAAGAGAACAAAGAATAAATATAAGAACTGAAAGTAATTTATAAAAAACCTTTGAACATGGTTTCAGAATACAAGAGCTCTTAAAACCATGTTTGTAAAAAAAAGTGGAACTAAAATAAGTGAAACAGGTCTAATATATTTAAATCAACTGCTTGACACAAAAGGTAAAAGTCTAATTACATAGCAACAGATTAAAAACTATCTTGAGCAGTCAATCAAAGGCAAGAAAGCTGAATGGTTTAAAGAAATAGAGCTAAAAGTACTCAAAAGAACATTAAACAGTAAAGTTAAAGAATGTTTTAAGATAAACAGATACAATACTCAAGTGATAAAGATAGAATGGAAGTATATATCAGAAGATAGAAGAAAAAAGAAATAGATAATAAATAGTGCACAAGACTGCAAGTGGCTAGGAAAGATAGTAAAGAAGAAGAAGAAAAAGATTTTAGTAAAACACTGGCAAATGCAAAACAAAGAAAATGAATTAGCAACAGAAATTAGCAAATGTAACAATTGTACAAAAGAAAAAGAACAGATAGAAGGCAGCTGCCAGCAATAGATAAGATTAAACAACAAGATTAGAGTAATTCCTGATATATCAATAGAGAAAAGTAACAACAAGATTAAGTTGGCATTGGACTAATTAACAGGAAAAGTAGAAATAGAGAAGTTAAAAGATAATGAGCAAAAATTTATAGACTCTATAATGATAGAAGAGCTAGAACTAGAGATAATCAAGTGACAAAATCTTGATGAAAATGTTAATCAAGAAATCATAAAGATACTAAGAAGAAACTTAACAAGAGACAAGAGCAAATTTGCTATATACACAGATGGTGCAACAAATGCAAAGACCAAAGAGGAATTACTAGCTTAGAACATAGGTATGGGATAGATTCAGACAAATAAGATGCAAGAGTGGCCAGAGAAAGAAATATCACTAAGGCTAGAAGGATGGATAATATTGACAATTGCAGAATTAGTAGCAATATGAGCAGCAATTCTAACAATATCAAAAGAGAGACAAGTAGTAATATATATAGACAGTAATGCTGCAATAAAAAATATTAGTAAAGGTTTAGAGCAAATAGATAAAATAAATATCTTTAAGAAGAAAAATGCAATATGGATAATGAAGATTATAGATCTTATTAATATGAAAAAGATACAAATAGAGTTAATGAAAGTCAAAAGTTACAGCAAGAACAAATAGAACAACAAAGCTGATAGTCTCGCAAAAAAAAAAACAACAAGTGAGAAAGTAATACAGATAGAAAAAGTTAGTTGTAAAGAGATAGAATACTGCCTAGAGTAGGAAAACAGACAAACTAACATTCCAGCAAGACTGTTATGCAAACTGGTAACAAATGCAAGATTAGAAGCAGAATGGAAAGAAACAAATACAATTAAAAGTTGAAGCCAAAAACAGAAATTGTAATTTATGATTGGACACAATTCTGAAAAAAACTTAAAGCAACTAAAGAAATATACAGCACAACAAAAAGAAGTAATACAAGAAGATGCGTATTTATCAAGTATATAATAGATAAACTCCTGACTTTAGAAGAACTTAACAGAAAATGATTAGATATATATACAATGACAGAATGTCAAGTATGTCAAGATAAAGTTAAAAAAACACAATCACACTTGGCATCATGCAAAGGACAAGCAAATCTTTGGAAATAAATCCAAAAAGTGACTATTGCAACAGTCTAGAAAGGGTTAAAAGAAGAAGAAAAAACTTGCATTCCACTATATATACTATATATAGCACTTTTTGAAAAAAGTGAAACAGAAAAAATAGAGATAAGAAAAGCTTTAATCAAAGGCCTAATTCTAGAAAAGATACAAAAAAGATTAATACAGCTTCTAAATATCAAAGTGGGACAACAGTTTATAGAAAGAATGGCAAAAACAGCATGAGACATATTCTATAAACAGGTTTGGAGGATATGGTATGAAAAGATTAATGAATAGGAGAAGAAAGAAGGCATAATGACCAAAATAAAGAAAAAGAAAATTAAAAAAAAAAATTTAAAAAAGAAAGAAAAGGCAAGTCAGCAAAAGATCAAAGAAGAAAGAAAACTAGCAAAAGAGAAAAAGAATAGGATCAATGAAAAAACTAGGAAAACAATATTAGGACTTGTCATGGAAGGAAAAAGACCTTTTTATTATGGACTTTAAGTAGTCAGACAAGTGGCCTACTTCTGCTTGAGGTAGTGCAGCAGGTTGCACTTAGGCACCCTTTGAGTGGCTGGATGATGCTAAACTTAGTTGTTAGGTAAATCTATATAATTGCAAAAGTAATTTCAAGAATCTTAATAAAGTACTAGTATGACTGCTTAAGTTTAAAAAAAAAAAAAATAATATTTATACAAAAAAAAACTAATGTGATACTTGATCTGATTCGAATTATTAATGCTGTATTCAGCAAAGAATTGTAATATTTATATAAAAAAAAAAGATTAGAGTCAATATTCAGTAAAGATTGTGATATTTATACAAAAAAAAAGTGACATAATACTTGACCTGATTCGAATTATTAATACTGTATTTAGCAAAGAATTGTGTTACTTATATAAAAAAAAAAAAAGTTAGAGTCAATATCTAGTAAAGAATTGTAATATTTATGCAAAAAAATAAAACATGACACAATATACTTGACCTAACTTGAATTATTAATAAAAAAATAATAATGCTAGTATCTAGCATTATTATTAAAAAAAAAAGACACAATGCAATGCATGATCGAAAATTAGGCAAATTTTGTAAATCGATGCAGTTGACAAAATTTTTTAAAATAAAAAAAATAAATTACAAAATGTAAATTTATTTTATATATAATTAAAATATATAGACAACTAATTTTTTATCTTCAATAAAGATATAGTAATTTAGATAAGCTTTAGACTTCAAAATCATTTAAAATAAGTTCATAAATTTATTTTAAAACATTATTATTTCTTGCTCCTATGATAATTGTAGACCCAATATTTTTTTTTTAATACAAGTAAAAGAAAAAAAAAATTAATAAGCAATGCTCTTATATGTTTAAGTTGATTAAACTCTGATTTATATTATTATACTATAAATCAGATCCTGTGATATTGCTTTGAAAATCATGATCACATGATATCATAAAGCTAGTTCATAATTAAAATAGTATATTTGAATACTGCTGTACTAAAATAATAGCATCTTACTATAAAAAAAAACAAAAATTATAATAATAAGAATTAAAAACTTATTAAGAAAGCATTTATCTAAAATAACTTAACTGCTTATCCTGTAATTACTACAGCATTAAGAAAATCTTAAAACTTGAACTGCACCTCTTTTATAGCAACTATTTTGGTTTTATATTTTATTTTAGATAGTATTAATTAGAGATGATAAAAAAAAATACTTTTAATAATTTTTATATTTTTTTAACTTGATTTTTTAAAACATGATGTTGATAAAAAAAGTTGAAATTACTGTATCTAATTGATTTTTTTAACATTAATTTGATACAAGATTACATTATTATTAATATATATATATAGTAAAAAGTTAATTTTTATTTAAGGTTTTCTCTATATATCACTTATATAAAGCAATATAAAATCAATTTAAAACATTCTGTTTTTAAATAATTTTCCACTTTAGCATTATACTATTTATCATTTTAGTCACACTTTATTAGTCACCATTTTACTAAACTTATAATTAGATTCTTTTTTTTTAATTATCCAAGTTAGATCAAGTATTATAGTGCTTCTTTTTTTATTCAAACATAATAAATTTTTTTCACTGGATACTAGCACTATCCTTTTTTTTATTAATAATTTGAATCAGGTCAAGTATTACATTACTTTTTTTTTTGAATAAATATCACAATCCTTTGCTAAATATTGACTTTAATTTTTCTTTTTTTTTGTATAAATATTACAATTCTTCACTGAATATTAATACTAATTTTTTTTTTCTTTTTACATAAATAACACAATACTTTACTAAATACTAACATTAATAATTTAAATCAAGTCAAGTATTGCATTACTTTTTTTTTTGCATAAATATTACAATCTTTTACTAAATATTGACATTAATCTTTTTTTTCTTTTTATATAAATAACACAATTCTTTGCTGAATACTAGTATTAATAATTCAAATCAGGCCAAGTATTGTATTACTTTTTTTTGCATAAATATCATAATCCTTTACTGAATATTGACTCTAACCTTTCTTTTTTTTATATAAATATCATAATTTTTTGCTAAATACAGCATTAATAATTCAAATTAGATTAAATATCACATCACTTTTTTTTTTTATATAAATATCACAATTTTTCACTAAATATTAACACTAATCTTTTTTTTTTTTTTTATATAAATAACACAATTCTTTACTAGATACTAGTATTAATAATTCAAATCAGGTCAAGTATTGCATTACTTTTTTTTTGTATAAATATCATAATTTTTTACTGAATATTGACTCTAATCTTTTTTTTTTTTATATAAATAATACAATTCTTTACTAAATACTAGCATTAATAATTTGAATCAGGTCAAATATCATGTTACTTTTTTTTTGTATAAATATTACAATCTTTTGCTGAATATTAACTATAACTTTTCTTTTTTTTTCTTTTTATATAGATAAAAAATTTTCACTAGATACTAGTATTAATAATTTGAATCAGGTCAAGTATCATATTACTCTTTTTTTTTTATATAAATATTACAATTCTTCACTAGATATTGACTCTAATTTTTTTTTTTTATATAAGTAACACAATTCTTTACTAAATACAGCATTAATAATTTAAATCAGATTAAGTATTGTATCACTTTTTTTTTGTATAAATATCACAATCTTCACTGAATATTGACTCTAATCTTTTTTTTTTATATAAATATTATAATTTTCACTGAATATTGACTCTAATCTTTTTTTTTTTTTATATTAATAATACAATTCTTTGCTAGATACTAGCATTAATAATTCAAATCAGATTAAGTATTGCATCACTTTTTTTTTTGCATAAATATCACAATTTTTTACTAAATATTGACACTAATCTTTTTTTGTTTTTTTTACATAAATAATATAATTCTTTACTGAATACTAGTATTAATAATTCAAATTAGGTTAAGTATCATATTACTTTTTTTTTTTATATAAATATTACAATTCTTCACTGGATATTGACTCTAATTTTTCTTTTTTTTTTATATAAATAACACAATTCTTTACTAGACATAGCATTAATAATTCGAATTAGATCAAATATTACATCACTTTTTTTTTATATAAATATTACAATCTTTGCTGAATATTGACTTTAAGCTTTCTTTTTTTTTCTTTTTACATAAATAAAAATTTTTTGTTGGATACTAGCATTAATAATTCGAATTAGATCAAGTATTGCATTACTTTTTTTTTTATATAAATATTATAATTCTTTACTAAATATTGACTCTAATCTTTCTTTTTTTTCTTTTTATATAAATAAAATTTTTTACTAGATACTAGTATTAATAATTTGAATCAGATCAAATATTGCATCACTTTTTTTTTGTATAAATATCACAATTCTTTGCTGAATATTGACTCTAACCTTTATTTTTTTTTCTTTTTACAAAATAACACAATTCTTCACTAAATACTAACATTAATAATTTAAATCAGGTCAAGTATCACATTACTTTTTTTTTTATATAAATATCATAATCCTTTACTAAATATTGACTCTAACCTTTTTTTTACTTAAATAAAATTTTTTCACTAGATACTAGCATTAATAATTCAAATCAGGTCAAGTATCATATCATTTTTTTTTTGTATAAATATCACAATCCTTCACTAAATATTAACACTAATCTTTCTTTCTTTTTTTATATAAATATTACAATTCTTTACTGAATACAACATTAATAATTCAAATCAGACCAAGTATCACATTATTTTTTTTTTGCATAATTATTACAATTCTTTACTAGATATTAACTCTAATTTTTTTTTTATATAAGTAATACAATTCTTTACTGAATATAGCATTAATAATTTGAATTAGATCAAGTATCATATTACTTTTTGTTTTTGCATAAATATTACAATTTTTGCTGAACATTGACTTCACCTTTCTTTTTTCTTCTTTTTATATAAATAAAAATTTTTTACTAAATACTAGCATTAATAATTTGAATTAGATCAAGTATTGCATTACTTTTTTTTTTGCATGAATATCATAATTCTTTGCTAAATATTAACTCTATTCTTTCTTTTTTTTTTTCTTATATAAATATTACAATTCTTTGCTGAATACAATATTAATAACTCGAATTAGATCAAGTATCACATCACTTTTTTTTTGCATAAATATCACAATTTTTTATTGAATATTGACTCTAATCTTTCTTTTTTTTTATATATAAGTAACATAATTCTTTACTAAATATAGCATTAATAATTCGAATCAGGTATCATGACATTTTTTTTTTTACATAAATATCACAATCTTCACTGAATATTAACTCTAACCTTTCATTTTTTTTTCTTACATAAATAAAATTTTTTTACTAAATACTAGCATTAATAATTCAGATTAGATTAAGTATCATATTACTTTTTTTTTACATAAATATCATAATTCTTCACTGAATATTGACTCTAATCTTTTTTTTTTTTTATAAATAAAAATTTTTCACTGAATACTAGCATTAATAATTTGAATCAGGTCAAGTATTATATCACTTTTTTTTGCACAAATATCACAATCTTCACTGAATATTGACTTTAATCTTTTTTTTTTTTCTTTTTACATAAATAAAAATTTTTTGTTAGATACTAGTATTAATAATTCAAATTAGATTAAGTATCGTATTATTTTTTTTTGTATAAATATCATAATTCTTTGCTAAATATTGACTCTAACCTTTCTTTTTTTTTCTTTTTATATAAATAAAAATTTTTACAGGATACTAGCATTAATAATTTGAATCAGATCAAATATTGCATCACTTTTTTTTTACATAAATATCACAATTCTTTGCTAAATATTGACTCTAACCTTTATTTTTTTTTCTTTTTACAAAATAATACAATTCTTTACTAGATACTAGCATTAATAATTTGAATTAGATCAAGTATCATGTTATTTTTTTTTTATATAAATATCATAATCCTTCACTAAATATTAACTCTAACTTTTTTTTTACATAAATAAAAATTTTTTACTAGATACTAGTATTAATAATTCAAATCAGATCAAGTATCATATCACTTTTTTTTTGTATAAATATCACAATCTTTCACTAAATATTGACACTAACCTTTCTTTTTTTTTTATATAAATATTACAATTCTTTGCTGAATACAGCATTAATAATTTAAATCAAGCCAAGTATCATATTATTTTTTTTTTACATAAATATTACAATTCTTTACTGGATATTGACTCTAAATTTTTTTTTATATATATAAGTAACACGATTTTTTACTAGATACAGCATTAATAATTCAAATTAGATCAAGTATTATGTCACTTTTTGTTTTTGCATAAATATCACAATTTTTGACTTTAATCTTTCTTTTTTCTTCTTTTTATATAAATAAAAATTTTTTACTAAATACTAGCATTAATAATTCGAATTGGATCAAATATCACATTACTTTTTTTTTATATAAATATTATAATTTTTTGCTAAATATTAATTCTATCTTTTCTTTTTTTTCTTTTTACATAAATATTACAATTTTTTGCTGAATACAACATTAATAATTTGAATCAGGCCAAGTATCACATTACTTTTTTTTTGCATAAATATCACAATTCTTTACTGGATATTGACTCTAATCTTTCTTTTTTTTTGTATATAAGTAACACAATTCTTTATTGAATATAGCATTATTAATTTGAATCAGATCAAGTATTATGTCACTTTTTTTTTTGCATAAATATCACAATCTTCACTAAATATTAACTCTAACCTTTCTTTTTTTTTCTTTTTAAATAAATAAAAATTTTTCACTGAATACTAGCATAATAATTTAGATCAGGTCAAGTATTGTATTACTTTTTTTTTGTATAAATATTATAATTCTTCACTAAATATTGACTCTAACTTTTTTTTTTATATAAATAAAAATTTTTCACTAAATACTAGCATTAATAATTTGAATCAGATCAAGTATCACATTACTTTTTTTTGTATAAATATCACAATTCTTTGCTGAATATTGACTCTAATCTTCTTTTTTTTTCTTTTAATAAAATAACATAATTCTTTGCTAGATACTAGTATTAATAATTCAAATTAGATCAAGTATCACATTACTTTTTTTTTGCATAAATATTACAATTCTTCACTAAATATTGATACTAACCTTTTATTTTTTTTCTTTTTATAAAATAACACAATTCTTTACTAGATATTAGCATATCTTCTTCTTATTAATAATTTGAGTTAGGAAAGTATTATGTTTTATCTTTTTTTCTTGCATAAGTAATTAAATTCTTCACTAAATACTAATTTCAATTCTCTTTTTATATTAATAATATAGTGTATATATTAAAGTTGTGCATTGTTAAATTTTATTATAAATGGTTTTATTGTCGATGAAATGTGTTGTCAGTAAATTTTAGTATTGGTAAAGTGAATATGTTAGTAAATTTAAGCATATTGGTAAAGTAATTGTCAGTAAACTTGGTGAATAAATTGTCTGTAAAATAAGCTTGTTGGTAAAGTGATTGTTGTTGAAATATGATATCTTTGAAATAAGAAATAAAAAAAAATAAAAAATAAATATTAGACTCAAAAACATAGGCAAAAAAGTAGAAACAAAGTTATTAAAGCTATATAAGCAATAGTCAGAGGCCTGGATAGATAATTTAAAAAGCTGGCAAAGGATTCTGAAAGACAGAAGAAAAGAAGAATAAGAACAAAACCAAAGAAAGCAGATAAAAGAAAATATAAATAGAAGATGTAAAATGTTTAGAACAAATCAAAGATGAATAATAGCTAGTCTATTGAACAAATCATACAAGAAGATAATTCTAAACAGATTTGTAGTTCAAGATAAAGAAGATGTTAAATTAATAACAGAACTTAAAGCAGTCTTAAGTGGTTTAACAAATCACTTTGAAAATCAATTCAGAAAATGGAAAACCAAATTAAGAGAAATGCCTAAAGAATAGAAAGAAGTATACAATCCAAAAAAATGAATCAATAAGTCTTGATACAGAAAACTATAAGGAAAGATAGAAGAAGAAGAGTAAAAAGACATAATAAGAGAACTTAAATTTAATACAGCTCCAGGAATATTAGGCATAAGCTATATATTAATAAAATGAGCAGAAAAGAAATCACAAAAGATTTTTAGAGCTTTTGCAAATCTGGTTTTAGAAAAAGAAGATTTATCAATAAAGTGAAAAATAGCACAAGTTTATCCAATTCTAAAAGACAAAGACTGAAAGTATAACTTAAACAAAATTAGACAAATAGCACTAATTGAGACCTTTAGGAAGCTAGTTACGAAAGTGCTAACAAAAAGTCTAGCCAAGATATTTACAGAAAGAGAAATACTCAAAGAGCCAAACTATGTAGGTCTGTCTGGTAACTTAACAGAACAACTAATATACTTGCTAAATATGATAATAGAAGAAGTACAAGAAAAGAATAAAGAAATATAAATACTTTTGCAAAATATAAAGAAGGTATTTAACTCAGTCTTTTTAAAAAGCTTAGAATAAGAGAATGGCGATCCTAGTGTAGTGGTTGGGTTGTCATTCTCCAAGTGACAGGTCTAAAGTTCAAATCCTACCTACGACGAAATTTGGAAATTATATCTGTTTTACGGCAACTGTCTTCTGTCGATCGGTTGGCCTCATGTGGCTGTTACCCAGGTACACCAGGCCGGGTCCTCTCAGCTTTGGGAGCTCAAGGCATCTATGTGAAGTGTAACATTACATGTACATAGAGGAATGTTACCAGTGTTGCATAAGACTTCGG
>CAJVQA010001434.1:0-25610 GCA_910591915.1 Cetraspora pellucida | reverse complement strand
TCTACTTGAACCAGATCTTCTTCTAGATTTTTCTGTATATGTTGTATTTGTTTGTTTACCTTTGTTTGTTTGTTGTGTATTCTATCTATTACTAAATTTGTACACATTCTTGTTTGTTTACTTCTGCTTTTAGTCACATGTTTCTATTTGTTGTTTTCAGGATTAATGACAATTCTCAAAAAATTTTTCCAAAAAAAAAAAAAAAATTTTCAAGAAATTTTGTTTTTGCAAAGTTCCTGTTCTAGTGTCTTTTAAGTTTTTTTTAGCTGCTATGTCTTTATACAATTTCTATATATTTTATCTTTCTGCTTCTTCTTTCTTATGACTCTTTTGTAGGTTTTCTATACTGTTTTTGTGTTATCATTGATTGTGTATTTTTTCGAATTTGTACAAATGAATCATCAATTCTGATTTTGTTGTACAGTATGTTTAGAATACTAGTAAGCATTCTTTCTACTTCATCATTAATCCTCTCACATCTTCTATCTACTGCAATATTGATTTTATTTCTTATACACTTGTCTTCTTCCACTTTCTTTACAACTCTTAATGCCTGCCACTGCTTTTTTGTTAATTGCCACTATTTTTTAAGGCCTGCTGTTTTGTTTTCTTTTATATAACCTATTTTTAAACTATATTCAATATTTATCTTGTCTATCTTTATATTGACTTTCTCTAAATTTAGTTCTGTTTTTTCTCTCTTAACTAACTTCTTAGTCTTCTGAAGTAGCTTACTAAGTGCTACTATTCCTTTATGCAGCATTGTTGCTTTCTTCTTTCTTTCAATATTACTATTTCTTTGAATGATCTTCTTTTTTGGTATGTTTCTATTCGCTGCATCTTTTATTGCACAGGATATTATATCATATACTTTGTTTATATTGCTGCTATATCTAACTTCTTCAAATATTTTGAGCCTTCTATTCTTTGATAAGTAACTTTCAAGATCTACTTGATAATTTTTCCAGTTTTCTTTTGTCACCTTATCATACAGATAAATTGTTCTTGTTAATTCTTTTTTCTTCATTTTTGCTACACTATGTGTTTTGATCAAATATTTGAACATTAACATCACACTAACAATGTTATAGTCACTTGATGTTATAAATTTTGTGTCAGTTATTTCTGTCTGTTCTAGTCCTGGTTGTAGATCTTCTAAAATCCATATTTGGTCAATTCTTGTTTGTATGTCTTGTTCTGTCCATATATAACCTCTTAAGTCTGAATTGCAAATTCTGTATATATTACCAAATCTCTGTCTTATTAGCTATTTATGTAGTGGCAGTAATTTGCTATAATTATTTTCACTATTACTTATTTTATCTAATTTGCTGTTTATCACGTGATTAAAGTCATCTATTACTATGAACTGCATGTTGCTTGCTCTCTTTATATACATATTTACTATTCTTTGTTGCAATTTCCTTGTTCTTTTCTTGTCACTTGAAGGAATATATACAACTACTATCACTATTTCTATCTGTTTAAAGTAGAACTTTGCTCTGATTAAATATTCCTCAAATCTACATATTTCTCCTATATGTTTTTTCTATTTTTAACTTACTAATATCCTAATACCTGATTCTTTCTTCTTTGTACTTTCATTTTGTGATCAAAAACCTTTATAGCAATTGTCCTCCAAACTGTATTTCAGTTCTTTATTACTGCTATTTGTTTCTACTAATTTCTGAATTTCAACTTTTTTGTCTTTTGTCTACTTAACTATTGTTCTTAGCTTGATCTTGTTATGCTTAATTCTATTTATGTTGTAACATGCTATCTTAATGCTTATTATACTATTTTCACCTTTGCCATGTCTACTCACACTATGCACAAACTTCTCACTAATGCTCTTTGCTTCTATATTTAACAAAGTAGTTGTTTTCTCTTAAAGAATGCCTATGGCAACTTTCAGAAATGATTTGGAAGCAAGCTCCCTAATTGTTTTTTTTCAATATTATCTAGTCTTCTTAATATTCTGCTAAGAACATCTTGTAGCTCATTTTTTGACTCTTTCATATAAACTGCTTTTGTCTGTGTATTATCATTATACTTTCAACTAACATGCTTATCTCTTCTCTATTGGTTCTCTTTATTACTTTCTTCTTTCTCTGTGATTTCTTGAATTTTCATGTGTTTTGCATACTGTGAACTTCTATTTACACCATATTCTTTTATATTTCTGTTCTTTTCTCTTTTGGTTTTACTGTTTTTGAATATCTTTTTTATTGCATCATTCTAGCCTCATGTTGTAATAGTATGGCTCCTTATTGGTAGCCATTCTTAAGTTCTCTTCTGTTTCAAAATAAACTGATGTGGTTTTTCATTGATTTTTATTTCTGTTTACTGAAATATAGACTGCTTTCATCTTTACTGCTTTTAGTTGTCTTAATAATAGTACCTCTATTGTTATTGTTGGAACATTTTTAATTATTGCCTTATGTGAAGCTCTATTTTCTAAAATCTCTCTTGCAAAAGTACTTGAAGTAACTTTGCATATTTTACATTCTTCAAAATGCATTAACCATGTCTGGTCAAGTATCGCTTTTCTGTTCTCATTTCTAAACTCAACAGCAAATATTGCTGCTTTACTATTATTACAACTTTTTTATTAAATAAATCTAATTTTACTATAAAACTAAAGACATTTTTTTACATATGCTGGTCTCACTTCTACTGAAATCTTCTACATTGTATAAACATTATCTTCTAACCTGTTATCTTTATGCATTTTTATTATCTTATCTGAATGACTTTATTCTTTTGTTTGTTCTTTTTGCATTTGTTCACTATCTATGATTACTTTAAGTTTTCTTTCTTTTTCATAATCAACTTTTTCTTTGTCTGTCATATACTTCTCACTTATCTTTATATCACTTGCTATGTTTTTTTGCTGATCATTTTCTTCTATCTTACTTTCTTTTTCTTCTTTATTTTTATTTGTTGGACTCTTTTTTGCTTGCTTTTCTAGCATATCATAATCTATACACTCATACTCTTGCTTTAGCAAAATCTCTTTATTTATTTTGTCTTCATTTAATTGCTTTACACTATTCTTTTTTGGTTTCTTACTGTTTTTTACTCGTACATACTTACAGTAATTATATACTTCAATTAAGTTTCTAAATATATAGACTAATACTGCTTCAGTGCCAACTAGTCTGGCTAATTCTTCATCTTTCTTAAAACTCTTGCTTTATGACTATCTAATAATTCTCTTTGTACTCTGTCAGATTTATCAAACATATCACGATACTTTTCTAATTTTTTGCATCAGTCGATTTCTATAGATACTGGTTAAACTTTTTGTGTCACACTTATTTGCATAATTTCTATCTCTTTATTGTATATACTCAACACATGCTTTACTATTTATATCTATATTTATTTGTTTATCTGCAAGATTGTGCATTTGTTTATTTGTTTTGTTGTGTTTACTGTTTACTTTAATTTGTTTTATGTGTCATGTATTGTAATTTGCAGTACAGAGTTTCTGTGTTTTTTTTTTTTTGTTAAAAATTTTTGAAAAAGAGCAAAATTTTCTCTAAATATCAAAAGTGCCTACTATATTGCTATCAACTTAGTCTACTATTCTAACAGACTATATCTAATTTCTTACAAGCTTTAACTTTACTTAGTTGACAACTATGCTTTTACTTGCTGGCTTTTGTGATTTTTATAATTTTCTTTCTGTTCTAATTTTGGTTGTGAGAATCTGCAGAGAGAGTTCATTTAACTAGTTTTGTAATATAACTTTTCTATATTACCTATTTAAGAGGTTTATCTAAAGATTTCTTACCAATTGTCATATTTAACATCTTTGCTTGAATGTTCTGCTTTAAACTTTCTGAACCTATAAACTGTGTTAACTCACTAGATTATACACAGATGCCCAGATTATTGTTTTAACCTTAGGACTAATTTATCTTTGAGATAAACCTCCTAAAGCCTTCTGTACTTATTTTTATAACTAATCTAGATATTAAGTATAGCATTATATAAAGAAATACAAACTAACAAATTGGGTAGTATGAACACTAGATAAGTTTTTGTGGCTGTGTAAATTCATTGAAATTAGGTAACAAGAAGTCTAATTAGGAAGATCTAAGTAGAGAGGTAGCTAGATCTTTGACAGTCCTACTGTAAAGGCTAGCCTAGAGAAATAGATACCAAGATTATAATACCTGGTCATAGTAGCCAGACAGGCAAGAACCTCTGAGTTGGAAGTCTCAGAAGTACCACCAATTAGGCCACCAGAATGAATTAGAGAAAAAGAATATCAGGCTAACCTAATATACTAATAGACTGATCATAGTTCTACATAGACTATCTGAATTGGGAGTTTGGTAAAAAGGCAGATGAAAAGGCAGGAGTATACTAAAGTACTGGGGTTATGCTGTGAAGTAGATGTTGAGTCTAAGTGAACTTTACAAGAGCATAGTAGTTTAATGGTTAAGCCTTGACTGCAAGTGTTAGTTCTGCTATAGTGATACCTAAGTTAGCTGTAAAAATAAATACAGAAGGCTCTGAGAGGTTTATCTTAAAGATAAATTAGTTCTAAGGTTGAGACAATGATCTGGACATCTAAGTATGACTCAGTGAGTTAACACAGATTACAGGTTCAAAGAGTTTAAAATAAAACATTCAAGCAGAGCTGTTAGATATAGCAATTGGTAGTAAACCTTTAGGCTAACTTCTTAAATAGGTAATATAGAAAAGTTATATATGTAGTCAATTGTATGCTTTTTTGTAGTAGTTTATTGAACCACAATACCAATAAGTGATTAATAAAAGTCAAAAGACCAAAGAGGTCACCTTAATACTAAAAAAAAAAAAATAATACTAATATATACTCAAAAATATTTGAGAATAGTGTTTTAACAAATTAAAGATATTGAATTAAAACTTAACTTTAATAAATATAATTTTTAGATAAAATTATTATCTTTTTTTAGAACATATTATTAGTTCAAAAGAAATAGCCCCAGACTTTGCAAAAATTAATGTTATACAAAAGATTAAACTTTTTAAAAACACTATTAAATTAAGATATTTTCTTATTTTAACTAAATCCTAGACAATTTATTAAAACTTTTAGTAATAGTCTAATTTTTAAACAAACTTCTATATAAAAATAAATATAATTATTGGAAAAATAAACAAAAACAAGCATTTAAATTACTTAAAGAAAAGCTTGTTACTGCATTTATATTAGTTTATTCTAATTTTAACAAGAGATTTATATTTGCTACAAATATTTCATATTATGACTTTGAAGCTACATTAAGCCAAAAAGATAGATATAAGGAAAGTGGCACTTATTACATAAATATAACCCCCCTAGGGAAATGTCAATTGATTGTGTTCTATATCCCAAAGTCAATTTTTTGGCAATTACAAGTTTTAAAGTAATTAATAATATAATTATATAAAACTTACATATTTTATAACCTACTTGCATATTTTTATATACCCCTTGCATGGTTATGCATAGTTATGTATATATATGCATATCTATGCATAAATATGCATAACAATGCAAGAAGTACATAAAAAATACAAGGAGATTATAAAATATGTAAGTTTATATAATTATATTATTAATTATTTTAAAACTTGTAATTGACAAAAAATTGACTCTGAGATATGAAACACAATCAATTGACATTTTTCTAGAAGTGTTATATTTATGTAATAAGTGCCATTTTTCTAATAGAAAACATTTAATTGCTTATACTAGTAAAAGTTTGTTATTCTAAGAGCAAAATTATTTTGCTATAGAATTAAAATATGCTGCAATAGTATAGACTATTAAACATTTTTATAGTTTTTTTTTTTAAATATTAAGGTAAGTACTTGCAACCCAGGATTTTATTGATAATATATTTGGCTAATGGTTGCATTACAACTACAAGAGGCAACCATGTAGAAAGTGTACAACTAGTTACTTGTACAACTTTAGTTATTGTCTAATTTAAGTAGTCTGTCCAAAGGTTCTATACCTGCTGCCATACCTGGAATCCACTTGTAGGTTTTCTATTTAACCACTCTGTTTCCATATTCATCTACCTACTTTTGCCTACCAATGACCCTAGCTGATGTTAGTAAAAATATACCATGACCACTAAGTCTTTAAAGCAGTTTACTCATATAGAGAATCTTTGATCTTGTACTAAATCTTCTAGAATCTTTTGTATTCTATTCTTATAGCTAACCTGGTATTACTATGGCCAAGACCAACACTGGTGATTAGGGTGTACCATTAAACTGCTATGCTCTTGTAAAGTTTATTTCAACCTTAGTACTGACTTCACAATATATCCTTACTACTTTGGTATTTAATTTAAATTCTATCAAGCTGCTATTCTAAATAGCTTGAAAAGGTAGAATGAGACCATACCTCTGGTTTACATGTTTGCTGACATGTATCCTTTTTCTCCAAAATCTGGAAATTCTAGCAACCTAGTTGGTTCATCTGGTTCTTTCTCAAAGACTAGCACATTTGTCTGGTTTTACAAGTTCTAGCTCCATTTTATAAGTCTAGTCTTTATAGTAACACTATCAAAGGTTTAGATTATCTCTATATTCAGGTTTTCCAAGTAGGCTTCTGTCTTTCTATCTGGTTTCTGTGATTTATACAGTCTAAGGACTTTTCTTAGGTTCATACTGCTCAGTACTAGTTTGTGTTCCCTTGTACAACATTGTATAAGAGCCTAGACCTTTTAGTCATGCTGATATAATACAGGTTACAGGTATCTTATCCCAACCAATCACAGAAGACAGTTAGTTGTTATATAGAAAGAATTGCAAATTTTTGCTATCACAAAGATTTGAACTTTAGACCTGCTATTTGGAGGTTGACAACCTATCTACTTCACTAGGTTGCTACACTTCTTTATATTTTTATAGTTATCTAGAAGCTACAGAATTTATTTTAATAACTAATTACTTAGCATTAAAATAGCTTAAAACTGTAAAATTTAAAGAACATATTGAATATTAGATTTTGAAACATCAATCTTACTACTTCATAATTATTTATAAATCAAGTAGAATTTACTTTAGCATGAATGTCTTCTTGAGACTTTAATATAAAATTTAAATAAATATTTTTTTCCCTTAAGTAGTTATATTAGAACTTTATTAAGACTTTAAAATTACATTTGCAATTATATAAATATTCTTAACAACTAAGTCTAGCATTATCTGGTCATTCTAATAATACCTAAGTGCAACCTGCTGTATTATTTTAAGCAGAAGTATGCTGCTTGTCTGACTACTTAAAGTTTACAATAAAAAGGTCTTCTTTCTTTTATAACAAGTTCTAAAATTGTTTTTTGTGCTTCTTTTTTAATTTGTTTTTCTTTTTTGTTATTTTCTCTTTTCTTTTTTCTATTTTTTGTTGATTTGGTTTTCTTTTTTTAATTAGTTCTTTTTTTTTTTTTTATTCTACTTGTTATTCTTTTATTTTTTTTCTATTCATTAAATTTTTTTTTTTAATATTAAAAGCCCTATTATCAGGATATGATATTTTTATTTAAGTATATAGAACACAGCATGCCACTAGAAGCTACTTTATATTGGAGATTACAACTAGTCACATGTGCACTTTTGGTGCCTAATTTAATTAGTCTGCTTATACATTACTATATAAGTTCTATACTAGATGCCATACTTGCAAGCCAACTAGAGATCTTGTCTATTTAAACCTTCTGTATATGCAATTCTCTTTGTATTATAAGAACATCTTTAAGGCTATACCTATTCAAGTTTCTAATGCTAGTTAGTACTCTTAGAACTACTTTATCCTCAACAAAAAACTTACTAGAGTCTATATATTTCACACATACTGATCTAGTTTTATGCAACATACTATAATTACCTAACACTTGCAGTTATAGAGATTATCTGTTTAACTACTATATTATACTATTTCTACTCTTGTAAAGTTTACTAGAACCCTAGTATCTATCTTTTTAGTATCTTCTTTATTATTTCTTACTAACTACAACTCAGAATTAGTAGTTTCTTTTAGACTACCAATCAGTATAATATACTTATATATTCTTTTTCTCTAGTGTGTTTGGTAGCCTGATTAGTTATATGCTCTTCTATACATATTTGACATTTAGTTTAATCTTCAGTTCTTATAAAGATGTTTTATAAGCTTCAACCAGTTTAATGGTATTGTTGAATGTTTATGCTATTTCTTTACTCAAGAATTTCCAAATAGGTTTTTGTTAGCTCAGTTCCTTAGTTTTCTAGACCCAGGGGCTTATTATAAGTTTGTACTGAAGTTTTATGCAACACTGGTTATATATTTCTCTATATACATGTAACATTACTCTTTGCATAGATGCTCCAAGCTCCTAATATCAGTAGGACTAATTTGGTGTACCTGAGTTATAACTACATAAGGCCAACTGATTAACAAAAACAATTACCATAATGCAGATATAATTTCCAAATTTCATCATAGATGGAATTTAAACCTTAAATCTGCTACTTGAAGGATGACAACCCAACTACTACACTAGGATTGCCATCTTCCTATTCATTAATTTTTTTATATCAGATTCTTCATACTTGTTTATAAAACATATTTTAGATTCTTCTTGCTATTATATTATAAACTGCTGTCTTAATTTTATGCTTAGGAGCTGCCTTATTCTGTCTTGTATTTCTTTTAGAATAAGATCTTTAATTAGTGTTTCTCTTATTTTTATTTTTTCTAGTTTTGTTTTTTCAAAAAGCACTATGTATAACACATATAAAGAGATCTGAACTTTTTTTTCTTCTTACAGCTCCTTCTAGGATGTTGTGATAGACACTTTTTGGATTTTTTTCTAAAGATTTCTTTGTCTTTTATATGCTGCCAAATGTGCCTATATTTCTTTTGTTTTATCTTAACATACTTGATACTTTGTTATTATATATATATCTGGTCTTCTTTTGTTAAGTTCTTCTAAGATTGGAAGTTTATCTATTACATACTTTATAAATGCATTTTTTATAGCATTACTTCTTCTTGTTATGTAATATATTCCTTTAAATATCTTCAGTTTTTTTCAAAAATATGTTTAATCATAAATTATAACTTTTGTTTCTAATTTTAGTTTTCTAATTGCTTTTTTGTTTCTTTCTATTCTGCTTCTATATATTCATTCATTTTTATCTTGTAAAGCAATCTTATTTATATGTCAGCCTTATAAAAAAATATATATAAAAATAATAAAAAAAATTACAAATAATATACAAAATATAATATAAATATACTGAATAATAAGTTTATATAATAAATTAATATTGAATTTTTATATTGAATAGATGTAGAATTATTTTTAATACAGAATAAATGCTGAATTGTTATACTAGATAGATATAAAAACATTTTTAATACAAAATAAATATTAAATTGTTATACTAGATAGATATAGAAACATTTTTAATATAAAATAAATACTGAATTGTTATACTGAAGTTGCCAACAGTGGATAAGAATAAATAACAGAATCAATGTGATTTTAGATATACTGATAAAAAAAAGCAGTAACAAGATTAAAATAGCAATAAATCAAATAACAGAAATAATAAAGACAAACAATCCAATAATAGGAGAACAGAAATTCAAAGGACTAAGAATAATCAAAGAGACAGAAATAGAAATAATCAGATAACAAAAGTTAAAAGACAGCATTAGTCAAGAAATAGTAGAAATTTAGAAAGAAATGTAATGAGAAACAAGAACAAGTAAGTATATAATATATACAAATGAAGCAGCAAACCTAAAGACTAAAGAAGACACAAGAAGTAGAAATAATATAGAGATAGGATAGGTGCAAATAGACAAAACATAAAAATAATCAGAAGAAGAAATAGCATTTGGTCTAGAAGGATGGCAAACATTAACAATAGCTGAGTTAATAGCAATATAGGCTGCAATTTTAATAATATCAAAAGAGAAGTAAGTAGAAATATATACAGATAGCAATGCAGCAATAAGAAACATTAGTAGAGGTTTAGAACAAATATGCAGAGATAAGATCCTAAAAAAGAACATAATATGGATAATAAAAATTAGAGAGTTTATTATAACAAAGAATATTTAGATAGAGTTTGTTAAAGTTAAGAGTCACAGTAAAGATAAATGAAATAATAAAGCTAATAGTTTAGCAAAAAAAAATGTAACAAGTAAAAAAATAATACAGGTCGAAAAAGTCAGTTGCAAAGAGATAAAATACTGCTTAGAGTAGAACAATAAATATACTAACATATCAGCAAGACTGTTTTGCAAATTGATAATGAATGCAAGATTAGAAACAGAATTAAAAGAAACAAAAACAATTAGAAGATTAAAACCAGAAACAGAAGTTATGATCTATGATTAGACATATTTTTAGAATAAACTGAAGATATCTAAGAGAGTACACTAAACAATAAAAAAAAGTAGTGCCAGAAGAAATATATTTATAAAATACATAATAGACAAACTTCCAACTCTAGAAAAACTTAACAAAAGAAGACCAGATGTATATACAACAACAGAGTACCAAGTATGCCAAGATAAAATAAAAGAAATACAGACATATTTGGCAACATGTAAAGAACAAAGAAATTTGTAGAAAAGAATCCAAAAAGTAATTATTGCAACAGTTTGAAGAGGTTAAAGGAAGAAGAAAAAATTTGAGTTCCCTTATATATATTATACATAATGCTCTTTAGAAAAACAGAAAAAAAGAAAATTAAAATAAAAAAGACATTAATTAAAGGTCTCATTCCAAAAGAAATACAAGACAGATTGAGGCAGCTTCTAAGTACAAGATTAAGGCAACAGTTTATGAATATAATAACAAGAATAGCTTGGGACACATTTTATAAATAAGTATAAAGAATCTAATATAAGAAGATCAATAAATAAGAAAAAAATGAAAAAATAATAGGTAAGATAAAAAAGAGAAAAGAAAAAGTGTAGAAAGCACTAAGTAAAAAAAAAAAACCAAATCAGCAAATAATAGAGTGAAAAAAAAAACAAATCAGAAAAGAAGTATAGAAAACAATTTTAGAGCTTGTCATAAAAGGAAGAAAACCCTTTTATCATGGACTTTAAGTAGTTAGACAAGTGACTTACTTTTGCTTGAAGTAATATTGCAAGTTGCACTTAGGTACCATTAGGGTGGTCAGATGATGCTAGACTTAGTTGTTAAAGATATTTATATAATTGCAAATATAATTTCAAAGTCTTAATAAAACACTAGTGTGACTGCTTAAAGAAAAAAAAATAAATAAAAATAATTATTATACTGAATAGATACAGAAACATTTTTAATATAGAATAAATGCTAAATTGTTATACTAAATAAATACAAAAATATTTTTGATATAGAATAAATGCTAAATTGTTATACTAAATAGATACAAAAACATTTTTGATACAAAATGAATGCTAAATTGTTATACTAAATAAATACAAAAATATTTTTAATACAAAATAAATGTTGAATTGTTATAAAATAAAAATATTTTTTATAATATGTTAAAACTAAAGAAAATCTAAAATTTGGTAATTGTTATATAACTATAACTATATAAAAAATAATAAATTAATACATATTAAATATATTGAATAAAATATAAAATTATTTTTAAATAAAAAATATTTAAATTTACTTTAAAATTATATTATTTTTTATCTAATATATAATATTCATTATTGACTTTAAAAAACCCTACACATCTTTTAATGACTCATACATCAATAAATTCTTTATGACTAAAGTAATAAAATTTTTTAATTCCAAATTTGTGTTTTTTTATCAGAAATATTAGCTCATTCAATATATGCAAACATTACACTTGCATTATTATATTTATGAACAAAATATCATAAAACTCTACCAAAAAACTGTTTAATTATTACTGATAGACCTTAGGATCCAATCACTTCTGCAACCCATTTTCTGCCATTCACCTGATTATCTTTTCACATTCTTTTGCGTTCCTGATGCCAAGCTTGTGCTTTCCACTCTAGATTGTTAGAAAAGGATCCTTGTCAGATACATTAAACAAGTTACATTTTTAAAGAAAAATTACCTGATGACGGTTATCACATCCATATCACCAAAGGCTTGATCGAGGATTGGGTTCCACACGTGACAATTAAACCAAGCCTCAAAATTAGCTACTTTCAAGCTTCCGTTTTCAATTTCTCTTAACCTAATAAAATAAATTTACCCAATTCAACACATATATGTGCAAGTCACAAGAACCGAAATACTTACAATGAATATATGGCATAAATGATATAATCCTTATCATGATCTTTTTTGTGATCATAATTATCATCAAACATCATTTCTTTTATAATCTTTCGAATATCTTTCAATGTCGACTACATTAGGAAAAAAGATTGATGACTTGTGATACATTTTTGTCAGTAGCATGTAAATTAATTATTACCTTGTCAAGGAACTCCATCAGAAAATCATTTATTTCATCCGAAATACCAGGCACCTGTGGACCGGGCGCGGAATCTATTTCATCACGTTCTTCCTTATTGAAATGGTGCTTAATTATCTCATCACTGACATCTAGAATGAAAGAATGAATAGCGCTAGGAGATAAAAAACTTTCAATTCAGTAAATCATCTTGTATAACATAATTACAGCAGAATATAAATACTAACTGCTCGAATTTTAATTGTTTTCCTAATTAAAGAATTCTTCTTCGACATATTTTCCCGTTGAAAGTTTCCACATTCTCTCTTTTTTCATGTTGTTATATGTTTGTTCAATCATCTGTCGGTGTTCCTTTCTTAGCATGAATGGTCCAGTCTAAACGGAAATTCTCATTATTGTCTAAAAAAACCCAAAGTCAAAAATTATAATGAATATTTACCTTATTTTCTTTCACCTCTTTATTGTCAGTCGTCTCCACCTCCTCTTCATCATCCGTCTCCTTCACAAGACAGATAGTAGTAAGAATAATAAACATTTACGGCTAATAACACCTGCCAGATGTAATTACCTCGTGATCTGGTGTATCCAAATTACTTGTTTTCGAACCTTCTTTGTTCTCAGAAACATCGATTTCTGGCTGTGCATAAGTCCAGAAAATATAAGGGAACAACTTTTTTCATGCTAAACACTAACATAAATACAATTTACCTCAATTTCAGGGGACATGGAGGTATTTGAAGGAAAGATATTGGAATAGTCTTCGGAAGATAATATTTCAGCGTTGTGTTCTGCCACTTTGCTGTACACTTTCATACTACCAGTGAGATGTGCTCGCTGTGCCTCCATCTATATTGCAAGAGTTAATCGTTATCTCATATGATAATACAAAAATTTCACATAAAGGCAAATGGCAAAAACCTTTTCCCGCTCGTAGATTATTGTTTCCCAGTAGATCTGCAAACCCTTGTTTTCACGTTGTTTTTTTACCTACAGGAATATGAAGCCGAAAATAAGTGTATAACTTCCAGATAATAAGTAAAAGCTTTGTCCCAAGGAGATAAATCGCAACAGTAGGGCCGGAATAAAAGCCGATACCTCCTAACCCAGATGAAAATAGGTGGAGTTGCCACTACCATCACTCGGGCTGGGACAAAAACCAATACTTCTAATCCAGATAAAAATAGACAGAAGCCCCCTATTATATTGTTATTATTGCGAAATATACGAACACATCACCTTTTCTTCTATAGTTGCATAGTCATATTCTTTTAATTCTTTTGCTTTCGTCAAAAATCTACGAGCCCAAGTGAGGTCAAGAACACTCCATTCATTTGAAAAAGGTTGCGAGAAAAGGACGACATTACGATTAAGATTTAAAAATTCAGTGTAGGAACATTGCGTGTTATCTTTTATGTAGGAGACAACAGCTTGAATATTGTTAAATAGCAGGTTAGAAAAGGAAAAGGAGTACTTTCTCTTTTAAATAGCTGTACAAAACATTTACCGTGATAACCAGAGTACGGCTCATTCATGATTCAACAACTATTTCGAAATTTTTTTTATAAGGTCGATTCAGAAATTATCGTGTTACAATACAGCCTCGTGTTTTGTTGCCACTAGTGCACTGCGCACGTCTGAATTCTGTGCCAGGTTAGTGCCGAACTACCAATCAGATTTCAAGATCAGGTGCAACGTTACATGATCAGAAAAGTTCAAAACAAACGTTCGCCTTGACAAAAAATCAAAAATCTGTTTAAGAAATCATCTTTCGAGCCTTAATTAAAAGTTTTTCTTGAACGATTTTACTATATACCTGCTAACCTCTAACCTTAATACAAAATGCTAACTTTAACATCAATGAATTTTAAAGAATTTTGCTCATTCAGCATGCGATCGACAACATGCATAACCTGGCACAGAATTCAGACATGCGTGCACTGCAATTAAATTATATAGTATTGTTGTGCGGCAAATCGGCAAGTCTGTCGCTAATTCTTTCCAATCCTCGTGTAACCTACGGCGGCTAAGTCGAAATAGGCGTGTGTTAGATTTGGCTGGGTGGTTTGTCCGTAGGTAGGTACTACTTTTCTCTTCTAAGTCTTTCCTTCAACCTATTATTCTATTAACCTCTGCTTCCTCTTATCTTCTTTCTACTTCCTTAACCTGGGGTTACGATACGTCGAATCGGAGTTGGAGTCCTTCTCTTCGTTTAACGGCTTGGTCACGTGACTTGCGGCGAACGAACAAAATGCGGTTTTAATGGATTATAATGGGCGAACGATAGTTCATTACGGTGTTTTTAACGATAGTTTTAGTTTGGGTTGGGTTATAGTTTTCTCTTACTATGGGTCCGATACTTTAAGTTTATTTAAGCAAATGTATTTACTTGGGGGGTACCGTTTGTTACTTTATTTATAATAAAACTTTTATTTACATTCGAGGATAATTTCCTCTACATTATCTATTTACAATATTTCATCCTTAAAACCCCTTTCCCCACTTATGAAACTAAAAACCGAATGCCCCATATACCGTCGTTCTACTAACCAAAATAATACAAGTAAGAAAAGTAAGATTTCTCTTACTTTTCATGTGACCAGTTACTCGACCTAATTTCGACGATCGGTCACGTGAGACCGTGACCGATTTCGGGGCTCACAGTATCAACTCTGAATTCATAGGCAGAAATTTGTCTGATTGGCTAGCTTCGTAGATCAATTTGTAGATCACATGTGATTATTAGCCAATCAAATCAATCAAATCATACAATTTGCAATTCGTTATTTTTATAATATTACAGTTCTAAAAGCGAAAACTTCAAGAAAAAGTTTATACAAATCGATAAATACGTATGATTTATTTTTTTATACGTATAAAAGATAGATAGATGCGTATAGAGTAGAGTCAAAATGGTAAAACAAAGCTCGAATCACTAACTCTACTATCTATAAACCCAGGTTGATATCTATAGTTAATAAATCCATATGCTTTAACAAACCAAGTCGACTTAAAAATATCTTAAATATAAAGCATAGACCTTATATGCGAACAAGCTTATTTTCTTCAAACACCTAACTTGAAATCTCAAGCTTTAAGAAAAAAAACAACTGCTTTGTTAATAACTACTTTGTTTTTGTGCATTTTAAAATTTAGACGTAGCTTTTTTTTCTTTACATCTTGCATAAAGTTTATGTCTAATCTAACCTCTCTTAAATTAAAGATTATTAGAGATTATTTTTAAAGTTAGCTTTCTAGTACTTCTTAGAAGCTAAGAATGATGTTTGTTAAAAATAGTTACTTGTATAATGTTGTGTTCTCAAAAAGTACTCTAAAACACATAAATAAGTTATCTGAGCAATTAATTTGCATTAGCCAATTAGATGAATTTCTGCCTATGAACTTTGAATATATGTTTTTTTAGATTTCATGTGACCTAACCAATAAAAATGAATTAAGTTTTTTCACTTGTTGCTATTGCACAAAAATTATGTTATCTGATTGGTCAACTATGCAGGCAGTGTTAGTGAACTATACTGCAGGAAGCTTATTAGGTCTTCTTCTTCTTACTACAGACAATAATAATTTAACAATTACATTCTCTATAATTGTTTTTACTGTATATGAAATAAATTTTAAGAGGGTAATAGTCAGGTTCTAGGTCTGTCTTGAAAGGCTATAACTATATCTAAGAAGACTATTTTATAAAGGATAGATTGTGTATTTTTTGTAAATTAGATAATCATCTTCACCTAAGTACTAGGCTACCTAAGTTAATTATGAGCCTATTGATTCTTATGACATTGCATAATCAGAGGTTCTATTATTCAATTTTAAAAATGAAATTTTTTGCTTAACTAAGCATACTTATATAAATAGTTCTAACAATTGTCTTATCAATACAAAACAATCTAGTATAAGAAGTTAGTATATCGATAAAAAATTTCAGACAAAATGTGAAAAAAAGATTTTATATACATTTATTTGAGCCTTATACACATAGTGTATTAATAGTTTTAATTATTCTTTTTTTAGATAATGGTATGTTTGTTTTTAAGAGGCAGATTACCTAATAACAATAAGCTATAAATATTTGTACATCTAGGTCACAAGACACTGTCAAATAATTATTAACAAATAATTATTGCACATGATAAATCAATTAACAAATACACATTTTCTAGATAGTTAATAACTTATTAAGCAGGCAGGGTATAATGATAATTTTACACATTATATTAAACTGGCCTCAGATCTACAAATTTAAATAAATAGTATAAAATTATACTAGGTTTATAATAAATATGCAAAAAATTAATTGTGGTTTGTAGAACTAATTTGCAATAGAGTTGAAAACACCTATTGAAATAGTAGTTATTTACTGCACTATTATTCATTATTTGAAGTATCTTTTTTGATACTTCAAAATAATATTTATTTAAATTACTAATTTTAAAACAATAATTATATTTTAAAACAATAAGAGTTATGTTATTAATCATCTAATTATTTTTTATTAGAGACCTATCACCTCTCTTTTCTTTTTATATATAAATAGTCAGATTCTTTATATATAATTTCAACTTTTTTTATTCACTCTTTCTAAAAAATTACCTGATTTTTGATACTTCTCTAAGATATATAATATTATATATATGATTAATTAAATTCTAATATGATGTGAATCAAGAATAATACTTTGCAAATGGTTACTATTATAATAGGCATTTTTATCTCTGATTTGTAATGACTTTACTGCTTTAAATAAAACAAGTTTAAGAAATCTATTTTGGGTATTACAAGCATATGATTTAATTTTCTAGCAATAGGAATATATAATATCTATTATTTAAGATCATCTTGGTTGAGATAAACAAATCCAAGATATACAAATCTGAGACATATAAAGTCAATTAATTATACAAAATTTTGGATGTAATACCAATTCAAGTTTGGTTATAATGATTTTTTTTTTTTTTAAATATTAAGGTGAGTACTTCGATCCAGGATTTTATTAATAGTATATTTGACTAATAGTTGCTTTACAACCATAGGGAGCAACCATGAAAAGAGTGTACAACTAGCCACTCATACAACTTTAGTCATTGTCTAATTTAAGTAGTCCACCTGAAGGTTCTACACTAGCTGTCATACTTGGAACTCACTTGTAGGTTCCCTATTTAACCAATCTGTTTCTATATCCACCCATTTACCTTTGCCTACCAATAACTCTAGCCAATGCTAGTGAAAATATGCTATAGCTACTAAGTCTTTAAAGCAGTTCTTTGGAACCTTTAACCTTGTACTAAACCTTCTAGAATCTTCTGTATCCCATTCTTACAGCTGACCTGATATTACTATAGCCGAGACCAATACTGGCAGTCAGAGCATATCATTAAACCACTATGCCCTTGTAGAGTTCACCTCAATCCTAGTACTTACTTCACAACATATTCTTACTACTTTGGTATTCTACCAAGCTGCTATTTCAGATAGCCCAGAAAGGTAAGATAAGACTGTACCTCTAGTTTACATATTTGCCAACATGTACCCTTTTTTCCAGAACTCAGAAATTCTGGCAGGCTGGTTGGTTTATCTGGTCTCTTCCCAAAGATCAGCACATTTGCCTGGTTTCACAAGTTCTAGCTCTGTTTCATAAGTCTAGTCTTTACAGTAGCATCATCAAAAGCTTGGGTTACCTCTCTACTTGGGTCTTTTAAGTGGGCTTCCATCTTTCTTCTATTGGTTTCTATAACATACATGGCCATGAGGACTTATTGTAGGTTTGCACTATCTAGTACTGGTTTGCATTCCTTTGTGTAACTATAGACCTTGTTCCAAAGGACAATGTCATGTGACTGTTACACAAATGCCATGTGACCTGCCAGTTATGCTAGTATGACATAGATTACAGATGTCTTATCCCAACCAATTGTGAGAGACAGTTAACTGTAACACAGGAAAAATTTTCAAATTTTCCGTCGACACTGGGATTTGAACTCTGGACTTGCCACTTGGGAGTTGACAACCTAACCACTTCACTAGGTCACCACACCCCTGTTATAATGATTTTTTTAAATAATACAAAATAGAAAATAGTATGAACTCAGGTTAATATTTGGTTGAAGTTTGGTTATTCATTTTTATAATAAATATATAATAAACTATAAATATAGGTTAAACTAAAGTTGAACTTAGATTGAACTCAGGTTGAAAATAATAGAATAGACAGATGCACAAACATATACTCTAATCAAAAAATAAAGAAATAGAAATATAGAATACCATAATAATAAAAAAATTAAAACATATTTTAAAATAGTATTGCAAATAGAATCAACCCAAAGTATAATACTAATTTTACTGGTTATTATTATAAAGAATCTTGTTTAGAGTTATAATATAAGTTTGCACTATAAAGCATTATTTGTTTTCTATTAATATAATTAAATCACTCGATTAGATAATATGTGAATATATGTTAGATAGTTGTAAGTACATAAAAATTAAATAGGTGTGTAATACTTTGATAAGTTTTGTACACATTTTTGAGAGAGGCCTGAAAATAAATTCAATAGAATCTGTACTCTTAATACCTCAAACTGTAGTTAAAATAAAAATATAGAAAATATAACATCAGCACCACCTATTGAAAAAGTTGAGCATGTATTGAGTATAAGATGAATAAATCAGTCTTCATCTATTATTAGTAGAAGAAGTTAAAAATATTTATTATATTCTATTTTATTCTATAATAACACTAATATAAACAACTTTGCTATGAGAAATTCTAAGCAAAATATTAGCATTTTTTTGCCTCTAATTGAAACATTATCTTCCTAACTACTACCTTACTTACAGGCCACAGATAAAACACAAAATAATAATCAGAGCCAAAACAGTTTAACTATGAAGTAGCTATCTCTGGCAGTAATCTAACATCTGATTTGCTAAATTTATTCTTATCATGAAATGAAAGTAATGCCATTATGCATAATATTGGTAGTCAACTACTTTTTCATACAAATCGATAAATGAAAAAGAAAGATAAAGATCATTAATTACTTTTTTTATTTAATAAAAATAATACAGTTATGACTTTTCATATTGCCCTATGGGCCTGCTATATATATATAGATATATTGCTAATTTTTATATTTTTTTGTTGTTGTATAATAGCATCACATAATTTTGGCACTAAAATTTTATCAAAAAAAATAAAAATTAAAGTCTTTAATATATATAAAATCAATTGCATAATACAGATGTTTGATTAACATATCATATGTTATACTAAAAAAGAAAATCAAAGGTTATGAAACTTCTGCATATACAATAGCTTAACAATTTTATATATGTTTATTAAAAAAAAGCCAACAGCACTTTAACAGTAGCTTAACAGCAGTTATTTAGAATTTAATATATATTTGTAAACACATATGTGTACTATTTTAATATAACTATATCATTAGTATTTATTATATATTATTTTTTATATATTAAAATTTTTGGAGTTATACAAAGTCAATAATTATTGCATATTTGTATAATGACTGTGCAGAAATTTTTATTAGTATGACATTCTTATTAATTATGCATGATGTGTCATAGATCTTTTCTTTTTACAATATAAATTAGAATCTACATTTACTTTTAATTTTTAGATAACAACTCTTCTTTTAGAGCAACTTTTATTACTTAGCATGTTAACAGTTAACCATTATAGCTATATCAAAACTAAGCTTTACAAGTACAAACTAAGTTTTTTACTAAAACATTAGTTTTATTTCTTTGTAAAGCTTAACTATATCTATCCTCTTCAAGAACAAGCTTTATATAGTATATACAAATATTAACTTTAAGCTTGCTATAAATTGCTTTTTTATTTCTATTTATTTGTCTTACACTTTTTTTTGCTTTTTTAAATTACTCAAGTTTTTGTTCTTTTTTGTTTTTATTAAACTTTAGATTATGAATTCTAATAGCATTAAGACTTTTCAAGAATGTTAACTCAGAATGAGAAGAAAAGCTGCTAGATGACAAAGCTTTAATATCACATCTAAATAAAGAGAAAATCAAAAAAGGCAACATAAAAAGTTAAAAGAATAGGCATGTAAATTTGCACATATAATTACAGTTAATTCATATTATAATAATATGTTATATAATAATCTAAATTTATCTGTTATCTTTTCTATAAATCTTGATTTTCTTGTGACTTGATTTTTTAGTAAAGAATCCTCTAATATTAACATTTTTACTTTTGCTTTAGTTGATAAAAATAATTCTGTTCCAAAGATATAAGTTTATCCTTTTAATTTAAGTAGATTATAACAATATAATTTAAAAAGAATGAATTGTTGATGTGTATATTGTGATGCTTTAAAATAAGTTAATAAACAATATACTAGTTTATCTAAACATTCATCTGTTTTTAGTACTTGCTGTGTACAAGAAAAAATTTTACTTTTATCTTTTTTAAAACCATCACATTTGTTAATAAGGCTTTTTACAGATAATAATACATAATTATGTAACTTTAGCCAGAATATATAAGCTTATAATTCTGTCTTAGTTTTTATATTAGTAGGTATAAAAATTAATAAGAATATTATAGGAATAAGAGGCACCTATATATTTTGTATACATGGTGAAATGTATCATCGAATTGAATTACTTTTTTTTTAGTTTTTTACAACTTTACCTGTTTTTGTGCAGCTATACATTTTTGATATAGACAACAAAATTTGAAATAAACTTAACTTTTTTTTTTAAATAAGAGTATTATTTCTAAGCTTCAAAATATGCTTCATAATACTAATTCTTATATTAGAATTTTTCAACAAACAGGTCAAATTTTGCAATATAATCTGTTTTAACTTTTAGTGATGATTATTAAAGACTTAATATTAACTTATTTATGCTGTTACAATATTCCAACTGCATCCGAAGTTGCTGCTATAATATTAGATAATAATTATAATAAAGTTAAAATATGTAATCAGGATATTATTCTTTGTTCTTATACAGGTGGTTTGCAACATATCTCAGAATTGCATAGAGCATATACACTTTTGCATTATGTTCTTCTATTCTTAAAAGTAAAGATAGATGGCATTTAGAAATTCTACTTCATGATAATATACAAATATTATTATTAGATAGGAAATCAGATAACATTAACTCTGATAATACTAATACTAATCAGAAATATGGCATTATGATGCAATATTATTCTTATTAGCTTCACATGAGTAGGTACAATGAGGATATAGTTTTTATCTTTCTAAATATCTTTTTCAGCCATATATAGTAGATGCTTATATGAATATAAAGTAAAATTGTCTTAACTACTTATAACATTATCAAAAAAAGATTCAGGCTGAGTTTTATAATAGTTTACAAAATACTATTGCTGTTCAAAATAAGATGTCTCTAAGCTTATTAGCAAAAATATAGGCAAGAAAATTATTCTTTCTTTGAGATTTATTGGAGAGCTATACCAAATGTACTAGTTATTTCAGAATGTAATGTCTATTGTGTATATAATAGATAAGTTTGATCTTTTTATTACATTTACATATAATCTAATCTGGTCAAAAATTACTTCAAAACTTCTTTATAACCAAATAGCATCTAATCACTCTAATTTGACTGCCTGAGTCTTCAACATAAAGCTAAGAACACTTTTAGATAACATTGTCAAAAATAGTATTTTGAAAAAAGTTGTAATCCATATTTACATTATTAAGTTTCAGAAACATAGTCTTCTACATTTACATATACTAATCATTTTTGCTTCAAATAATAAGCCAAAAACTGTAGAAAAATATAATAACATAGTTTTAGTTAGAATTTCTAACAAAGATTTTTATTCTGCAGCTTATGATACTGTTGTATAAATAATGCTGCACAGTTTAGGTAGCATTTCTTTTTCAGATACTTTATGTATGAAAGATGTTAAATGTTCAAAAAAGTATTCACATAACTTTTGTAAAACTACTAATTAAAATAAAAATAGTTATTTAATTTATAGTTATTTCAATGATGAACAAAGTGTAAATGTTAAAGATATAATGTTAAATAATCAATAGGTTATATCATATAACCTTTATCTTACTACTAAGTATAATATTTATATCAATATTGAAATTTGTTCCTTTATATTAGTTGTTAAATATTTATTTAAGTATATTTATAAGAGTTATAATAGAGTAACAGTAGAGATTAGAAGACCTTAAAAAATATTTTTGCTACAAAGTAAATTAGAACAAGCATGCAATAATAAGATTTCTCAATATATAGACAATATTATGTTTCTGCATCTGAAGCCAGTTGAAAATTATTTTATTATAAGTTATATGATGAAAAGCCAGATATTATAAGGCTTTAGATTCATCTTCTTAGGCAACATGTAGTTATTTTAAAGATAATGAAAATTTGAATGAGGTAATATTATGAGAAATTATAATTAAAACTATATTAACTGCATAGTTTAAAGCAAATCAGAAGTTTTTAGAGATGCATAAATTAGTATATGAAGATTTTCCTACTCATTGGGTTTATAATAAGCAAATTAAGAGTGTGGTGACCTAGTAAAGTGGTCAGGTTGTCAACCCTCTAAGTGGTAAGTTGGGTGTTCAAATCCTATCAATAGCGAAAATTTAGATAATCATTTATGTAATATTCATATTACAGCAACTGTTACTAATAATTAGGTTAGAATACCTGTAATGGTAGTCGCATCAGTATAACTGGTAGGTCATGGGGCATTTGTGTAACAGGTCATATGACATTGTCCTTTGGGACAAGGTTGTGGTTACACAAAGAAATGCAAATCGGCAATTAGGCAGTACAAACACTAGATAAGTCCTTGTGGCTATGTAAATCTGTTAAAATTGGATGACAAGAAGTTCATTTGAAAAGATCTAAGTAGAGAGGTAGCCAGATCTTTGATGGCTCTACTGTAAAGGCTAGCCTTATGAAATGGATACCAAGGTTGAACTAGCTAGATAGGCAAAAACCTCTAGATAGAAGATAATACCAACCAGGCTGCCAGATCAAGCTAAAGAAAAAGAATATCAGGCTGACCTGATATACCAATGAACCATTCATAAGTCCTACTGGGCTATTTGGATTGGGAGTTTAGTAAACTGGCAAGGGTATACTAAAATATTTCAGATATGTTGTGAAGTAGATGCTGAGGTTTGTATGAACTCTACAAGGGCATAGTGGTTTAATGATTAACTCTAACCACAAGTATTGGTTCTGCTATAGTGATACCTAGGTTAGCTGTAAAAATGAGTACAGAAGGTTCTAGGAGGTTTATCTCGAGAATAAATTAGTCCTAAGGTTAAGACGATGATCTAAGCATCTGAAATAACCCAGTAATGTTAATACAGATTACAGGTTCAGAGGGTTTAAAATGAAACACTCAAGCAGAGATGTTAGGGATAGCAATTGGTAGGAAACCTTTGAGTGAACTTCTTAAATAGATAATATAGAAAAGTTAAACATGTAGCTAATTGTATGCTCTCTTGTAGTAGTTTATTGAACCACAATACTGATAAGTGATTAATAAAAGTTAAAAAACCAAAGAGGTCATCTTAAAAAAAAAAAAATAATAATAATAATAATAATAATAATAATAAGCAAATTATAGAATAGAAATCAAGACAAAAAGATAACACTATTAGATATATATATTATATATATCCAAGAGTAAGAGAACATTATTATTTTTGCATATTATAAACATAATCTATAGAGCAACTTTATTAAATCTATTCATACTGTTAATAGAATCACTTATGATATTTTTAAAAATAATTGTAAAGCTTTAAGTTTATTACAAGATGATTAAGAATGTGATAAATGTTTAAAAGAAGCAAATTGTATACAATTAGGAGTACAGTTGCATCAATTATTTGCTACTATTCTTTTTTTTTGTCACCTTACTTAGCCAAAATTGCTTTGGACAAATCATATTTCTGCCTTTTGTAATGGTTTAATCCTTTATACTAATCATGAAGTAAGTAATAGTTTATCATTAATTTTTTCTAATATTAACATTCAGAATAAGGCTTTGTTTCATTTAGAGTTAATTCTACTTAAAATAGAACATGTCTCAAAAATTTTCCAAATATGTCAATATCTGAACTATTATTTGAAGAGCTATTTTAGCTTTTAAGTTTGCACAGATCAAATAAATAAAAGGTAAATAATAGGTAAATAACAAAAACAAATCTGCCATTATTCTATCTTATATTTGTCAAATAATAGCTGCATAATAGCAAAATAACAGTAAAATAACAGAAAGTTTGTTGATATGAATAACATAATAGTAATATAATAGCAAAATAATAGGACAGTTCTATTATTTTACTTTTAGTTACAAAAACTAAAAGTAAAATAATAGAACTATTCTATTATTTTGCTATTATATTACTATTATATTACTTATATCAACAAACCTTCTGTTATTTTACTGTTATTTTGTTGTTATACTGCTGTTATGCTGCCATTATTTAGCAGATATAGGGTAGAATAATAGAAGATTTTTTTTCTGTTATTTATCTATTATTTGTCTTTTATTTATTTATTTAACCTATGTTGCTTTTAGAAGAATTGCCTGTTAATATCAAAGAGTTTAGTAATAGGACTTATAAAGGTTGATTATAATTAAACTCAAAACAACAAACTATATTTAATACTATAGTTTTAACAATAAAAATTAGCAAAGTGAAGTAATATTTATTAATGGTCCTGGTGATACAGAAAAAATCTTTCTTTATAAAGTTTTATTAGAAAAGATTCAATTATTTAGAAATATTGCTATTGCTGTTGCTTTTTCTAATATTTCTATTCTTCTTCTAAATAAAGATTATACAGTTTATTCTCACTTTAAAATCCCAATTAAGTTATATAAAGATTTGATTTGTAATATTGCACATGAATCTAATTTAGCTATTTTTTTTTCAACAAGCGAATCTTATTATCTAAGATGATATATAAAGAAGCTTTTGAGACTTTCAATCAAACTTTAAATGATCTAATTAAAGCAATTGATCATATTGTTATAGGGTTGTAGCCTTCTTGGTACAATACAACCAAGTAACAAGGTCACCTGGTACAGTGATTGACTATTGCAAATATAT
>CAJVQA010001433.1:0-25611 GCA_910591915.1 Cetraspora pellucida | reverse complement strand
CAATTTTTTCATATATACCAATCTATAAAAATTATATAGTTAGTATGTTTATATATAACAAAACTTTGCCATATAGTGTTTGAGTTCAAAATTTTTAGATTGCATATAAGCTATATGAAAAAGAATTGAAAAAGACAGCTCCTTATAGGTTTGGCTCTTTAGTAGAAGTCTATAAAGTTATTGAAAAAGTAACTTTGGCTACAACTGAGAAAGTTTTTGTCAAACTATATCTGAGCAGTAGCAAAGATAGAAGCCTAGTTGGATATACTATTTTATATAATGTAAATTTCTATATTCATTACAGTTAGTGCTTTAAAAATTCCCTTCTCACTTTTTTTAAGAAATTTTTATTAAAAAGTGGGCAATTTAGCTTACTTCTATTGAAATCAGCATTGTTAATTCTTTTAAATCAGAATTGTTTATTAGTTCTATTCAGAAAAGGCCTATGTTGCAGATAATGCATGAGTACATGTGTCTTGAAAAAATATAACAATGAAATGAAATTGAAGATTTTTGGCAAAAGATGAGATAATTGGTTAAAATTGTAACAAATGTCAAAATGTAAAATTTGATAAAAAGTATGATGAGTTATACATGAAGATGGATTCAGTAACAAGAAGTCAGGGCATCCAGCATATAGAAAATTCTCTGTCAGTTCAGTTTTGGCTAAATTGGTTCCCTTAGAATATAAGCTTTAGTATTAAATATGCTAATTAAATAGAGTTAAAGTAGAGATTACTGTATTTAGTAACATATAATTTTTAGTAAACTGACACAGCCTTTATAATTAGTAACTGTTTGTCTGACCTTTATCAGCAATCTCCTTTCCTTTTATTTCTTGATATTTGTTTTTTATATTTTTCTCTTATATATTGTTTTTTAGTGCATTTCCTCTCAATAAAAAAATTTTTTTTTGGTTTTTTATCTTTCTATGAATAAATGGTATCAAATTGATGCTATTCAATTGTAAGGTGGCAGACAGATAAGCTTGATCTAGACTTTAGCGAGTCTGGTGTAGCAGGTCACTTGTAAGTGCCAATTGGGATAACTGCATGATGATGACATATAGAGTTAAATATAGTTCTATTTGTATATTGTCTGTACTAAATATTTATAAATAAACTTCTAACTAATTGACCATTATGGCTACCAAAGATAAAAAAAAATAAATAAATAAAATAAAATAAATAATAACATATTCTTTAATATAATTTCAAAAAATTTTGTTTATTAATTTTTAAAATATTTTTAAGATATTACAAAGTCTAAATAACTTTACATTAAATTTTATATTTCAAATTTTGTAATAAATATAGTTTTAAAAATATAGTAACTTAGTAAAATAAATAAGTTGTTAACTCTTCAAATAGTAAATTAGATGTTCAAATTTTATTGATAGTAAAAATTCAAATAATAATCTATACAATACTTGTATTATAGAAACTATTTTTAATGATTAGATTAGAGCTGTATCATTAATTATCTAATTATTTTTTATCAGAGACCTACTTCTCTTCTTTTTTTTAATATATAAATAGTTAGGTTTTTTATATATATTTTCAACTTTTTTTACCTCCTCTACTTCCTCTAAAAAATTATCTGATTTTTGATACTTCTCTTAAGATATCTGTAATAGTAATTGCATTAATATAACAAAGCATCTGTATAACTAGTTATATAGAGAAATGCAAACTAGCATTAGGTAGTACAAACTTTAAATAAGTCTTTGTAGCTATGTAAATCTGTTAAAATTAGAAAACAAAAAGTTTATTTAAAAAGATCTAAGTAAAAAAATAGCACAGATCTTTGTCAGTGCTACTATAAAAGCTAGATTACTAAAAACAAATATCAATATTAAAGTACTCAGACAGGCAAAAACCTTTGAATAGAAAGTTCTAAAGATATTATTAACCAAACTACTAAAATAAACTGAAAAAAAAAGATATTAGACCAACCTGATATATTAATAAACTAGTTATAATTCTATATAAGTTATCTGAATTAAAAATCTGAAAAATGAACAGAAGTATACTAAAATACTAGAAATATGCTATAAAGTAAATGCTAAAGTTTAAGTAAACTTTACAAGAATATAGCAGTTAAAAATAAAACTCTGATTACAAGTATTAGTTCTGCCAAAGCAATACTAAGTTAGCTATAAAAATAGATACAAAAGGCTTTAGAAAGTTTATTTTAAGAATAAAATAGTTTTAAAATTGAGATAATAACACAAGCATGAACCAGTAATGTTAACACAGGTTGCAGATTTAAAGAGTTTAAAATAGAACACTCAAGTAGAAGTATTAAATACAACAATTAGTAAAGAACTCTTAAGCAAACTTTTTAAATAGGTAATATAAAACAGTTATATATATAGCTAATTGTATATTTTTTTTTGTAATAGTTTATAGAATCACATTATCAAAAAAGTTACTAATAAAAGTCAAAAGACCAAAAAGGTTATCTTAATAAAAAAATAATAATAAATATAGTTTTTTCTTTATTTTCTTTCTGTATTTTTACTTGCTAATATTTATTTATTAAATATAAAATAGAAAAATATTTAGTATTTTTTTTTGATATTAAGATAACCTTTTTGGTTTTTTGACTTTTTATTAATAACTTTTTGGTAATGTGATTCTATGAACTATTACAGAAAAGTGTACAATTAGCTACATATATAAGTTTTCTATGTTACCTATTTAAGAAGTCTGCTTAAAAGTTTTTTACTACTTGCTATATCTAACATTTCTGCTTGGGTGTTTTACTTTAAACTCTTTGAACCTGCAACTTGTATTAATATCACTAGGTCATACCCAGATGTTTAGATTATTATCTTAACTTTAAAACTATTTTATCCTCAAGGTAAACCTCTTAGAGCCTTCTATATCTATTTTTATAGCTAATTTGATATTACTATAACAGAATTAACACTTTAGTTAAAGCTTAACTATTAAATAGCTATAACCTTGTAGAGTTTATACAGACCTCAACATCTACTTCACAGAATATCTGAAATACTTTAGTATATCTTTGCTTTTTTACCAGATTTCTAATTCAGATAGCCTATATAAAACTACAATCAGTTTATTAGTATATCAGATTAGCCCAATATCTTTTTTTTTTGGTTTGTTCTGGCAGTCTGGTTAGTAATACTTCAGAGATTCTTGCCTATCCAGGTACTATGACTTTGATATCTGTTTCATAAGACTAGTCTTTACAATAGGGCTGTTAAGATCCAGCTATCTTTCTACTTAAATCTTTCCAAATAGACTTTTTGTTACTTAATTTCAACAGATTTATATAGCCACAAGGACTTATCTAGTATTTGCACTATCTAATTATTAGTTTGCATTTCTTTGTGAAATGCTATATTTATACAAATGACTTATAACCTACTAGTTATGCTAATGCAACCACTATTATAAGTATCTTAACCTAATTATTAGTAACAGTTGCTATAATACAAGTATTACATAAGTAATTATCTAAATTTTTTATCATTAATAAGATTTGAACATTTAATCTACTACTTGAAAAGTTGACAATCTGACTACTTCACTAGGTTATTACATTTCTAACTATTTAGTATTTTTAAAGATATTAAACAGATTATTTATATAAAAAAAAATAAATATTCTTTTTGATTATATTATTTAATTTTTAATAATTAATATATAATTGTAATTTTTTTTTTAAATACTACAGCTATAAAAAATATTTAAGAACTAAAAGTACTTCAAATTAACTTTTGTTTTTTTAATTTAGTAATGTTTTTTTTTATAAATTTATTATATTTATAAAACATCTTATTTAGATTTTGTTATATTTATAATATAAGTAATAGTATTAGTTTGCTTTAAATTTTTAAGTTCTTAAATAAATATAATTTTCTTATTTATTAAAAAATTTTAAACATAAAAGAATGGTGATCCTAGTGTAGTGGTTGGGTTGTCATTCTTCAAGCAGTAGGTCCAATATTCAATTCCCATTAGTGACAGATTTTAAAAAAATATATCTATTTCAGCAAATTTATCTGTGATCTGGAGTTTGTAGATCTTGTAATTCTGGTTATACTAAGACTAACTTTGGAAGTGTGCAATATTATACAAATAAATCTGAAAAGTATATACTCAGATTAGAAACCTGCTTGGAAATCCTGAGCAGAAAAGTAGTACAACTTTCAATGATGCCATCTGTAAAGACTTGATCCACTGAAGAAAACCTGAGACAGGTAACCTGTACAGGCAAGAACCTCTAGGTAGGAGGTCTACCAACCTGGCTATCAGTTGATCCAGATATGAAGTCACATCATGCAGGGCTACCTGAATTGGTAGTATAGAAGGACTTGCAAGGGTAAATGAGGTAACAATAAGGTTGTAAAAGAAGAGTACTGGGGTTGTATGAACTTCGCAAGGGTTGTAAACTAGGTTTAGCTGTAATTTGGGATACAGAAAGCTCTAGTAACAATGTCTTAAGAATAATCTGCATGAAATAAGGCAGGGGTCCTAAGAGTATATGTAAGCATCTAGAACGTCTTAACTGACATTGTATAATAGAGATGTTCTAGTGATAACAGTAAGGATTGCAGTACAGAGAGTTTAAATAGGCAACACTCATAGTTAGATTGCAGGTATAACAGCTAGTGTAGAACCTATATATAGGCAAACTATTTAAAGTAAATATCAAAAGTATATATGTAGCTAGATGTATTCTCTAATGTAAGGTAGCTTCTCTGAAGTAATCAGATCATGAGTTACCATATTCTATAATACTGAATAAAAAAGCTCTAGTCTCTAAAAAACTAGTTTAATATATAAAAAAAACTTTTACTTAATTATTAAAATTAGTTTACTTTTTAAATTTTTATAAAATTAAATATAAAAAAAATTTACTATTAGGTTTATATATAATTTTAAAGTACTGTCTTTTATCTTTAATAATTCTTAATATATATTAAATTAATTTAATAATTTAAATAATTTCTATTAAATAAATAAAAATAAAATAAAGAAATAATTAAAGAATAGTCAAAGTTTTGTATTACTTGCTAATGAAGAGTCAACTTCAAATAAAAAAAAAGAAGTAAAAATAATTAGTAAAATAAGTATTAATTATTTTATTTCATTTTTAGAATAACTTGTATTAATTTAATTACAGTTAGCAAGTAAAAGAAAAATGCAAACTTCTTTACAAACTTCTGAAAGAGTAAATATAATATTAATAACTTATATAATTATTTTCAATTTTTATTATTATAAAAATTTATTATTAATTTATTATTTAGATTTTTAAAAAAGTTAAATATCTTTAATTTTTCTCAGAAACTCAGACAAGATCTACAACTTCAACTAGACCTCAAACTAGAACTAAGTCTCAGACTAGAACTGAGCCTTAGATTAGAACTAAGTTTCTAACTAGAACTAAACCTTAGGCTAGAACTTTGTTTAAATTGAGGGCTAAGCCTCAAACTAAAAACTTATTAAAAATACAAGAAATTAAAAATCTACAAGAAGAATTTTTAAAAAATTAAATTTTTATATTTTATATTTTATATTTTTTTATTTTTTATTTGATATTTTTTATTTTTTTTATATTATATTTTATATTTTTCTGTTATATTTTTATATTTTATTTTTTATATTTTTAATAAATATAATCAGTTTTATTTATAATTATATTTTAAATTTTTATAGTTAAATATAATAAAAATAACTAAATATATTTGAATAATTTTAAATTATTTAACTATATTTTAAATTTTTTTACTATATTTTAAATTATTTTAAGTTATTTTAAAACATTCAAAGTATTTTTTTTTTTTTTAAAAAAAAAGAAAGGTTTATCTTTTATCTCTTTATTAATTAGTTAAATTACATATATAAAATACATATTAAAGAAACTTAACTAGAGGAGATGAAGGTAAGAGCTACTTTACTCTTAACCTATTCTTTGTTAGGATAGTTGATAAACTTCTAGTCTTTGATAAGGTGATAAAAAGAAGATTGTTCATTAGTAATAAAATATTGTATTTTTTCATTTAATACTGATATTGAGATCAGTTTAGTTTTAGCTAATGTTGAAGGTTGCAGAAGTGATGAAGCTAAAAAAACTGAATTATGTTATACTGTTCTCAGAGTAAGCCAAAACTCTTTATATATTGTAATAATAATATTGTAATATATGAGAAAAGCATATTTATTTTTTTGCTTATTATTTTCAAAAGATGCTAGTATCTTAGTTATTATTAATCCCAGCAGCATATACTTGTTAACATGATTTGAATAAAAGATTGAGTGAATTTATGTATTTCATAGCATAGTATTTCCAAGTCGTTTGATGTTTTCTGTATTGCATCTTTTATTAAGGTTGTAAGACTTGTGTGATTCCAGAAGCAAGTTAAGAAGTGTATTATATCTTCTGATGCACTATAGTACCTTGGACAGAGATAGTTTGAATATTTGGTAGCATTTCTCTAGTGAAGCAGAAGATGTGTAGATAGTTTTTTCAAGAGTAGTTTTATTTTAAAGTTTTTTAATGCTGAAAAGAAAGGATCAGTCACTAAGGCAAGAGGTTTTTCTCTATAGAATATATATTGCAGAGTTAGTGACTAGTTGATCTTGTTTTGTAATATGTGCCAGTATGAGATTCACTATTAGTTGAACCAAGCCATTTTGTTTATAATTTAGTAAATTTGCTTCAAAGTATTTTTCAATAAATATGTACAAGCATTGCCTAGAAGCTTTAGAATAAAGTAGTTATATAAGAATTTTTGCAGTATAGAATCTAGTAAAAAGATGTTGTTTTGTGCTTATGGGATTTTGAGTTCTTTGTCCAATATAATCATTAGAGTTTGGTTATATGTTATTGCTTTTAGTATCAGAAAAAAATAGATATGTTGCTGTTTATCCAAACTAGAATAGTTATGTAATTGAACTGACTGTATAAAAATGATTATATTTATAAGTAAAGAGTTGTTAGTAACTATTTTAATGTTAGTACTTGGATTTATTGTAGTAAGTACAAAGGTTAACAAGATTATTAATGTGTTTAAATAAGAAGGCCAATAGTTAGTAAAACAACTAAATAAGGTATTAAGATGCTAAAAACAACAACTTGCAATTATACAAGAGTTGTTTTCTATATTGTATTAATCACTTATTAAATATAGTATTATTGTTTTTTTGTTAAAGTTATCTTTTGTCATTATGTCCCAAAGTGGTATTGGAGGGTTGTTGAATGAACATAAGGGTCTAGCTAAGACTGGATGCATTTCTTGTTTTTGAGCTTGGTTTGTTACTAGTAAATTTAAAGTTAATGCTTTTTTAAAATCATCAAAATCAATATGGATTCTTTTTTTACAATCTATTTGAAGATTATATATTAGTTCTGTAATATTAAAGTAATAATATTTAGAAATGTATGATCTGTTTTTTAGAGTGCATTCTTGGCAGAATGTTAATGTATTGTCCAAATATAAGTTATAATATCAAATTTTAGGGTGCTTTTTAAATGGATTGTGAATTTTTTTATAAATTAAGTTTTTTGTAATTATTCAGTTTTTCTTATTAGATGTTCAATTGGTTATAATATATGGATTTAGTTTTAAAAGTATTAATGATGAGTTTGCAGAGGCAGTTATTAGGTCCTGCATTATTGAAAACTAATAGGAACATTAGCCTCTGAATATTTTTCTAATATTATGATAAAAGTTATTTTATATTATCAGTTTTGTGTTTGTTGAGTTTAAAAATTGTTCAATACTTATAATATTTTATGGTTGTTTAATTTTTCCTTAAGGTAAGAGGCTCTAGAATGGTTTTCAAAAAGTCAATTTATAGATATTTCAAAAAATTTTTTTAAGTGTGGCCAGTTATTACTATCACATATAGTTTGCAGTTCTAGCATATGTAATGCTATTATCATTTGGCATGTTTGTGTATTTATTTGTAATAATGAGAAATACTAAAGGTTGTTCTAAAATTGAGATGTTTGTAAGTGCTGCATCTTGCAGTTGTTGTAGTTGTAGTTTTAGAAAAGAAGCATCAAAGTTATAATGATTTAGATTTTTTTGAAATATTGTAACAAGTGCTAATATTTGAGCTTGTTTTAAATCTATTAGTGCATAAATGTCTGAATTAAATAGAAAGAAGTTTGGAACTCCTCATGCTAGTCTTGCTTTGTGTTTAATTAATTAAGTACAAGCTCTATTAAGTGAACCTAATTGTGAAAAAAAAAGAAATGAAGAATATAGATGATAGAGGAGGCATGAGGTGATAACACTGTTTATAATATAGATTGCTTGTTTTTTTGTTATGTTAGCAAATTGTAATTTTTTTAGATTAATTTTAGCTTCAGCTATTATTTCTTTATATATTAGTAATAATTTTTTATTAGTTGAAAACTATGTTCCCAAATATTTAAAAGGTGCCCTATTGTTAATTGTTACTAATTTTTCTTTGTCAAAAAGTATAGTTTTGTCTAGGTCTGATAAGTTTGTAACTAGAATAGACTTTAATGAGTTTATTTTTATATTAGCAAATTTGTAGAATGAAAAGGTAGTATATAAAATATTAGTAAGTAAGGCTTTGTTTAGTGCAATTTATAGAGAGTCATCCATGTAAGCTATTACTAAGGTGTGTATCTTTTTTGTACTTGGAGAAGGAATTTCACTAAGGTATCCTTGATATTCTTTATAGATTCATAATATTAATAGGTCATAGTATATTTTCCAAAGAAAAGAAGAGATTGTCTCTTCTTGGTCAATACTATCTTTTATTAGGTATAGTGCAGTTAACCTAGAGTTGTAATTACTCTGTTGGTTCAATAAGAGAGCAGATATATTAGTAGGTTTATCATCTTATCTAGGATGTATATTCTTTTGAGTGCTTTGTATAAAGTAGATATGTGGATTGAGTTAAAGACTTTTGACATGTTTTAGGAAAGGATTCAGACTTCTTTTTTATTTGTGACTGTATTTTCTAAAATATGTATAAGTTGTAAAATCAGGTGTAATATAAATTGATGAAAGAAGGCTGCAAAGTTATATGAAGATAGTACTTGATTACATATTAAGATATTTGTTAGTCAAGTTGTTAAGATTTTTGTAAAAATTTTTCTAGTATAATCAATTAGTATAATAAGGTGAGTAGAGTTAAGTTCATAGTTGTAAGTTTGTTTCTTTGGAATTAGCCAGATATCTACTTTTAACTACTAATCAGAGATGATTTTCTGTATTAAGCAGTTGTTAAATATAATTAAAAGATAAGAAAAGGCTGATGGAGGTAAATGTTAAAGAACTTCATTTGAAATTTCTAATAGTTTAGTTGCTTTTTCTTTAGGCATTGCTTTTATTATTTGTTTAAGCTCAATTATTGTGATAGGATCAAAAAAGTTATCATAAATGTTGTTTTTAATATTGTTGAGTAGAAGATATATTGTTTTTCATTTCTTCCAATTGTTATTATTAGTGGGATTGTTTTTGTCTAGTTTTTAAAATATAAGCATATAGCTTCTTTGATTTCATTTTTATCAGTAATTATTTTGTCTGATGAAATAATTTTTTAAAATTAACTGATTCTGGTTTTCTTTTTAGAATGCTGTCTAGCATCTGACTTGTGTTATCTTTAAAGTCTGAGTATCTTCAGTTTGTATAGAATTTAATTTGCTCACTTTGTTTTTGCTTTTTTTCAAAGTTATATGCTTGCCAAATTATATGTTTATGCTCTTTTATTAATGTTATTATATCAGAAGTTGAAGAGTTTAATTGTATTTATATAATTAATAGAATATCAATTTCTGCCAGAGTAGCAGCTCTAAACAAGTAATAGTTGGCTTTTGTTAAGCTGTTTAGTGAATTGTTAGAAAGACAGTATAAACATTTGTTAATATTTTTAAGGCTGCATAAAGTTTGATTGCTTTTAAGAAAAGTGCAAAAAAGGGTTTTGAAGTTATAAAGATGTATAGAATATATTTGTTCATTGTTTTTTTAACTTTTGCTAATTAAAGGTTTCAGGTTTTGTTTATTTTTTCTTTGCTTATATCTGCTAAAGAAATAGTTTGTATATTAAATAAAGTGTTTATTGAGTTTTTAAAATTATTTCAAATCTCTTATGTTATTTTTTTATATAAGTATATATTTTTTTCTTTTTTTTGTTTCTAGGATTTTTTTGTGAAGTAAAGTTAGTATACCAAGTTGTATATAAGATGCAGTAGTTACTATCTGAAATAAGTAAGGCATTAATAAGTGATAGAGGTTCAAATACTAACAGAATGTCAGAGAAAGTCCAAATGTCATCTATTTTAATTTGTGTTAGTTGAACCATGCCAGGTAAGTGTTTGAATATTGTAGAAAATGAGAAGACTTGTTAGATTTGCAACATTTAGGTTAGTAAAAATTAGAAAATGTTTATTTTTGTATTAGTTAGCATTGAAATCATCTAATATAATCAAATGCCAGTTTTTAGCTTTGGTCTTTGTAATCCAAATAAGTATTTAAGATTAGATATTCTTAAGAAGAGATGAGTGGTTTGAAGAGATATAAGTCAAGATAATGTGAGTTTTATTGTTTTTGAAAAAGAAAAAGTTAATGCAGATTGCTGTTCCTAGAAGAGTATTGATTTTGTAAATATATAGTTGTAGTTAGTTACAGACCATTAGTGCAGTTTTCAGACTGGTTTTATGCTAATTTGATTTGTATAGTATAAAATTTGAAGTATAAATTTTGTATAAAAGATTAGTTAGTGATTTTGTTGTAGATTCCTTTAGTTTAGTTTCAATAATTGAAATTATGTGCAGATTAGACTTTATACAGTATTTGATCCATGTTTGCATTTTCAATATGTCATTAATTCTTCTAACATTGTGTATGGCTATATTACTTTTTTCATTTAAATTAAATTCAATTAGGTTTGGTTTATTTAATTGTTCTTCTGATTGTAATATAATTATAACAATCTTATTGCTATTAGTAAATATGTTTAAATTATGTTCTGTTATTAGGAAGAAATAGTTTTAAAAATATTCTAGTTAGGAGCTAGAAGTAATAGTAATGAGAGAATCTTATCTGAGATAGTTTTGATAATAAAGTGTTGCTGAAAAAATTCAAGAGTTACGTTAACTTTTGCTTGTTTTGTTATAGGAATTATGATATATATTGTATTTATATTTTTTGTTTTTAGATATTCTATAATGGCTAGTGGAGTATTGAGAATGATTGGCTTGTCAAGTTATTGTTTAGTATTAGATGCTATGTTTTCTTTATTAGCTTTGTTAGTAGATTCCTCTATTTGTATCTAGGTCTTTGGAATTTGATAGAAGTAATAATTTTCTCTAAGCAGTCTAGCTATATCTACTAACTGTTTTTTTGAGATTATAGGAGTAGTAATGTTGTAGTTATTAATTTGTTGTAGATTCTCAGATAGTCAGTATTTATCAGTAGAATTTGCCATTATGATGTTTAGTAGAAGTGAAAATAAGAATTTGTAAACAGAGAAGATCTGTTTTACAAAGTGCTTTGCTATTGCATCTTTTTGAATTAGAAAAGTAAAGATGTCTAAAGTTTATATCTTTTCTATATTTTTTGGAAGTAATAGTTTAGTCTTAAAGTAGTTATTTGGAATGTTCTTAATGTAGTAGTTTTCTCTTAGCTACTGTACTAAGTCTGGTAAGTCTGTATCTTGGTCTTGCATGTCAATAAGAAAATGAAGTTTATATTTGCTGCTTAGGTCCTGATAAGCTAGTAGGAGTGGTTGTCTTGAAGGTAAAAAGTTAAAGTAGTTTGCTGGAATAGTTGTGTAGTCATATCAGTTCTGTAGTCTTTTCTTATAAAATACTAAGTTTTGTAATGCACTTTGGCTTGTAATTAGAAATAGACTCTTTACTGTTAGGTTTAGTTTTGATATCTTTGTTAGCAAGAGTTTTAGCTTGATAAAATATTTCTCTAACAGTCAGTTGAAGTGAAAGATTTTGTGTAGTAAAGTAACAATAGCTTTTGTATATGCATGCTGACTGATTGGTAACTTGAATGGCAACATTTGTATGATATTTTCTGGTATTTGTTTTGGATTTGCAGAAGGAGGTTCTAGTAGTGTTGCAAATGCTGTTTTAATTGCTTTTTGAATATCTTCTGCTTTAACAAATACTTGTTCTTTTATAAATCCTTTATAATATTTGATTATTTGATAAACTTTCTTAGAAGTTACTGTATTGAAGTTTTTATTAGTTATAAAATCTATTATAATTTTTTGTTGAAGTTTTTGGTGTATTACATCTCTGGTTGCTTTACTTGTAATGATAATTATATTTAGATTTTTGTATGTTACTAATGTTTTCTTAAACAATTCTTTATAGGCAGCTTAATGTTGAGATATAAATTTCTTTGTTCATGTAAAGATAAGAAAAAATGCAGTATCTAGATATTTGAATTTCACTTTAATTGCAGAATGAATTGTATGATTAATACATTTTATTTGTAATTTATATATTACAAAATTAGTAATTCCTTGTTTGTCTTTAAGTGATTTTATAATTTTGTCATAATTCTATTTGTTGGTATCGAAGAGTTCAATGCAATCTTTTCTGATATTTGGTTAAATAGTATATATTCATAATTGGTTATAATCTTGTTCATCATCAATTTGCATTCTTTCCTCTATTACAATATTTTGCTTTGTTACTTGACTATATGTTCAGTATCTGAGTCCTATCTGGTAACTAGCTATTGTGTCTACTGATTCTGTCTTCATTTTGTTGTTGTTTTCTTTATTATCATGTATAGCATCTTGGCTGGTTGTTGCTTGAATGTTTTTTACATATTGGATGGTCATTTTATTATCATTTTTGGCAGTTAAGTCTATATCTGTCTCTATTAGCATGTTGGTATTACTATTTATAATAATATAAGACATTGTATTGTGGAAAATAATTATTTGCTTATTATTGTTGCCTGTCATGTTTGCACTTGTATTTTTAGAATTTGTTACAACTGGTTTGTTGTTGTTGTTATTAGTATAAGATGATGTCATTGTATTTTCTAACAAGAGTATGCCTAATTGCCTACTTTTTGTATTATTTTTTGCTCTAGGAAGAAGTATATATCTTTTTTTTGTTGCTTGGTTAGTATAGGTCTTGTTTAGTCTGTTGTTGGTTTTGCCTTTTGGCAATTTACTTGTTGTTTTGCTATTTATTAGTAATTGTAATTAGGTTTAAAAAAAAAATTTAGATATAGGGCCCTAAGGTTGTTGTATATCATTTTTAGTTATAAAAGTAGTTTTTTTATCTCTTTTCTTCTTAATCTTTGCTTTATTTGTTGTTGATATATTTATATCTAGTTGCTAGTTGCTACTATTAGGCTTCAGATAAGCTTTTGCTATAAAATTATTTAATTTTCTGTACTTTTTTTGCATTATATGTATCTAATTTTTATTTTTTTAGTAAATTAGGATCTAAACATTTAAAGTATTTTAAAATATATCAAAATATTTTTAAATATTTTAAATATTTTTAAATTTATTTGCAAAATATTTATTTAAAATTTTTTATATTATTAACTAATATTAATTTATTTCAAATAGTTTTATTATATTTTAAATACTTTTGGTTTTTAAATTTTTTGCTTTATTTTAAATATTTTTAAATATTTCTAATAATTTTACAATTTATAAAATTTTATTTTTATAATTAAATATTTTATTATTTATTTTATTTTTATATAAACTATTTATAATATATTTTAAATAAAATTTTTTTATATTTTTAAATATTTTTTAAACTTAATTAATCTTATATATTAATCTTTAATATTTAAAAATTCTATATAAAAAACATTTTTTTAAATTTTTAACAGCCTTATTAATATACTTTATTAAGAGAATTGCATGTTTAATTATACAAATATTAGCTTAATTTCTAGGCTTAATATCTTTTAGCTATTGTATTAATGCCTAGAGATAGCTTGCTATACTAGCATAAGTTGTTACTTATTGCTAAAAAGCTATTCAGACTAGCTTTTAAAATTGTTTTAGTAAAATCTCTTATTACTATTAATTAATCTTCTTATTGTATTTTTTTATAAACCTTCTACTTCTTTTTTTTTTCTGATTTTCTATTTCTTGATCCTAATATCACTTCATTTATTGCTTTAGTTTGTTATTTTGATACTTGGTTTTTGTTTTTCTTTCTTCTTGTACTAATGTCTTAACTTTTTTTTTATTCACATACTTTGCTGCATCTCTTTTTTTTTAACCTTAAGTAGTTATACTAGTACTTTATTAAGGTTCTTGAAACTATATATATTTATAATTATATAAAATTTCCCAATACCTAAGTCTAGCATCACTCAGCCACTTTATTGGTACCTAAGTGCAATCTGCCGCACTATCTCAGTTAGAGATAGACTGCTTGTCTAACTACTTAAAGCCATACCAAAAGGGTCTTCTCCCTTCTATGACAAGTGTGTCAATTGTCTTCCAAGCTTTCTTCTTCATTTGGTTTATTTTTTCTATTTTCTTTTCTTTTTTCTCTTCTTTTGTCAATTTATCTTTCTTTGTTCTTTTTTCTAACTTTCTTCTGATTTGAGCACCTTTTTTTATTTTGCTTATTATGTTCATCTTCTTTTCTCATTCTTGTATTTTCCTATATTGAACTCTCTATACTTGGTCATAAAATATATTTTATACTGTTCTTGTTATTATTTCTATACATCTCTGTGTTGCCTGTTTATTTAACATCTGACTGATTCTTTTTTCTACTTTGTTTGTAGTTAACCCTTTTATCAATGCTCTTCTGTTAATAATTTCCTCTGCTTCTGTTTTTCCAAAAATTGCTTCATATAGCACTTGAGGTAGAATTCTAGTTTTTTTGTTCTCTTTAAAACTATTCCATGCTGTTGCTGTTGCTATTTTTTGAATTCTCTTCATAGGCACTTTTGTTCACTGCAGCTTGCTAAATATACTTGAGTTTTCTTTTTACCTGTTTGACATACTTGGCAGTTTGAAGATGTATATATTTCTGGTCTTCTTCCGTTTAGTTCTTCTAGTGTTGGTAGGTCATTTATTATACATTTAATCACTGTTGCTCTTCTTGTACTCAGTTTCTTATCATGCAGTATATGCCTTTCATTCTATTTATCTCTTTTCAAAAGCTTGACCAATTATATTAAGTGTTCTCTGTTTTAGGTTCTAATGTTCAAATCAGATTCATATCTCTCTAGCTGGCTCCTACTTTGGCATTTGCAACTATTTTGCAAAAAAGTCATGTTGGTATATTGACTTTTTTGTTTTCCCATTCTAAATAGTACTCTATTCTATTACATTTAATCTTCTCTATAGATATTGCTATTTTATATGCTGCTCCTTTCTTTGCAAGTGCATCTGCTCTGTTATTCCACTTATCATTGCTGTGACTCTTAACTTTGATTAGCTTGATTTTGCTACTTTAGCTTTTGACCAAATCCACAATATTCATTATCCACATTGTGTTTTTCTTTTTAAAGATTTTGTCATTTCCTAACTCTTGGATTGCTCTGTTGATGTTCCTTAGTGTTGCGAGACTGTCTGTATATACTTCTATTTTTTCTCTTCTGGAACTATCAAAATTACTAATTATATTGCTGCAAATTCTGCTATTGTTGCTGAAGGCCAGCCTTTAAGACCTAATGCAGTTTCTTCTTCTGGCCAGTTTTCTTCTTTGTTGATCTGTACCCAGCCTATACCTATCTTTTCTATGCTATATATTCTTCTCTCTTTATATAATGCTCCATTTGTATAAAAGGTATACTTGTCTTTGTTTCTTATTTTGTTTTTTGTTAGGACTTCTGCTAAGTAAGCTGTAATTTCACTATCTAATCTCTGTTTTTTAATCATTCCTATTTCAAGTTCTTCTATTTGTTTTAGGCTGATTAGACTTCTTTCTCTCTGTTTCTATTCCTTTATTGTTCTGTTCTCTAGTATTTGTTCTAATGTTGCATTTATCTTATTATTGCCTTTTTCTACTAGTGATTTTAGGACTACTGTTATATTATTGTTTCATCTTATCCAAGTTACACAATTATCTGTTAGTTGTTCTATATTGTCCTCACATTCTTTGCATTTACTTATTTCTGTATATGTCTTTTCTTCTATTTTCTGCAAAAGCCAGTGTTCTGCTAAAATTTTTTTCTTTTTCTTTTTCAATATCTTGCTAAGTTGTTGATTGTGTTTCGGCCTATATATGATCCATTCTTTCTTTCTTTTGTCTTCAGATATCTTTGTTCAATTAATCATTAATGCTTGAGTATTGTAGCCATTAATTTTATATTGATCATGTATTTTTTTGCTTGTCAGTATTATTAACATCTTTTCTTCTATTTCATTGAACTATTTAGCTTTTTTTTCTTTGCATGACAGTTCTTGAAGACTTTTGAGCTGTCTTCATATAATTAGACTTTTTTTTTTTATGTCTATGAGTTGGTTCAAATATAGTAGGCCTCATTTATTTATTGTGCCACTAGTTGCTATCTAGGACTTGGGTTTAACTAGGTCTCTTATTTTTGTCCTATAGCTGTATATTTTCCAAAGACAGTTTTTTGCTCTGATATTTATTTCTATTTCTTTTGCCTTACTATTGTTTGACAAGCTAAGTTGTATTTCCAATACTTTGTTTCTTCTGGCCTTCTTTCGAACTTCCAAATGTCTTCTATTAAGCCTGCTTTCTGGCATTCTTGTACTATTCTAAGCTTTGTTAGGTTACCTAGAGAGTCTTTTTTATTAAATCTTGTAAGTAAACTACTTATTTGCTTTGTTGCTATTTCTTGGCTTAATGATTTGCAGTTCCCTAAAGCTTTGTGCTCAATTGTGCAGTTGCTTGTAGTTTTCATCATGTTGCACTTATGTTTGGCTAGACATATTATCAGTTAGTATATTCTATCAATCATTTTTCCTAACATCTTTGTCAACTGCAAAAGATATCCTAGCTTTGGAATTATTACTGTATTGTTTATATATACAATTTGGCTCATTATCATTTTTTTATATCTGAGATCTTTGACTGTTTGACTAACTATTCTTTTTGCTTTTTTGCAGACTAGTGATTTTCTCATTCTGCTGTTTAGCCAAATTTCTAATGATCTTACAATCTTATTTTTTGGTTTTTCTGTTATTCTACTTTGTCTGAATGTAATTTTTCTATCTTCTTTTTTTCATCTCAAATTTATTACTATGAGTTTTGACTTTGCTTCATTTATTTTAATATTATTTGCTTTGAAGAACTCCTCTGCAATTTCAAGAATTTTTAACAATTTTTCTTGCTTTTTGCAATCCATGTAGTATCATCAGCATAAGCAATTGCTGCTTGTCTGTATTTTGTAATATAGTTAATATCTGCATTGTTTGATGTTTCTTGTTCAACTGTGTATCCTAATGATTCATCTTCTTGAATTCTCTTCAACAGTAGATTATAAAATAGCTGCCAAATTAGTGAAGAGATTACTTCTTCTTGATCTATACCGTTTCCTGCTATTATTTCTTCTGTTAGACTATAAGTTGTAATTACTTTAAGTTGTCATTTACAAAAGAGGTTGATAATATATTTTATTGTTTTTTGTGGTATTTTGACTCTTTTGAGAGCCCACTTTAGACTCTCTAGTGGAACTGAGTCAAATGCCTTCTTCATGTCTTGCAAAAGTATCTATATTTCTTTATTTTTCTCTTGTGCTTCTTCTATTATCATATTTAGTATATGTATTGGTTGCTCTGTTGAATCACCAGACAAGCCTGCATAGTTTGGTCTTTTAAGTATTTGACTCTCTGTAAATATCTTGGCCAACCTTTTTGTTACCATCTTTGTAACTAATTTTCTAAAGGTTTCAATTAGTGCTATTGGTCTAATATTGTTCAGATTGTATCCCCAGTCCATATCTTTTGAATTGAATAGACTTGGGCATTTTACCTGTTTCTATAACCAAGTTTACAAAAGCTCTAAAAATCTTCTGTGATTTTTTTCCTGCTCGTTTTATTAAAGCGTAGCTTATGCCTGAGATTCCTGGAGCTGTATTGGCTTTGAGTTCTTTTAGAGTATCTTTCTATTCTTCTTCTCCTATTTTCTTTTTTAGCTTTTTATACTAGGATTCTTGAATTTATGCTTTTGGATTGTATATTTCTTTCTATTCCTCTGACATTTCTTCTAGCTTGGTTTTTTATTTTCTGAATTGGTTTCCAAAATGCTTTGTTAGACTATTTAGAACAGCCTCAGGTTCTGTTGTTAGATTTGCTTCTTCTTTATTTTGGATTATGAATCTGTCAAGAATTAACTTTTTGTATAGCTTATTCAATAGGCTAGCAATCATTCGTTCTTGATCAGTTTTGATCATCTTACATCTTTTGTTTATATTTTCTTTTATTTGTTTTCTTTATACTTGTTTTCACTCTTCTTTTCTTCTATTTTTTAAGATCTTTTGCCAGCCTTTTATGTCATCTAACCAAGCTTCTAACTATTGTTTATATAACTTTGGTAGCACTACTCCTATTTCTTTGCTGATGTCCTTAAGCTTATTGTTTATTTTTTCTTTTTCTTTTTTCTCTGTTATTTGGTTTCTTCTTGTTTTTGTCTTTTTTATTATTTGTTGTAGTACCATTATGTGTATGCATTGCTGTGACTTCTTTTGACAATGCTTTCTGTTTGATTTTGTATTAAATATCATCTTTTTTGATATTTGTTTGTTTGCTGCTTCTATTATGGCTTCTTCTATTGCATTCCACATATGGTTTAATGTATTTGTGCAACACATATTGCTAGATTTATCCTCTTCTAGTTGTTTAGCACTTTTTTTCACTCTAATTGTATTTGAAACTCTATAGCATATTCTTTCCAATCTTCTTGTTTTGCTTCCTCATATAAGTATATTATTCTCATTTGATCTTTGTATTTAATCTTTGCACAACTATGGTTCATAATTATATGCTCTATGTATATGTTTGTTGTTAGTATCTTATGGTCACTGTCTGTTATGCTTTCTGCCTCTTCTATGTTGGCTTTCTGAAGGCCAACTGCAAGTGTCTCTAATAGCCAGATATAGTCGATTCTTGTTGCTGCTTCTTGACTTGATTATGTATATGCTCTTTTTGTTAGATGCAGACTTCTAAAAAAATTTGTGAAATCTTGCCTTTTAAGCTAATTAAATATTGGTAGTCTTTTGTATTCTGTTGTTTGTGGGTTTAGTTTGTCTAGTATGTTGTCTACTGTGTGATTAAAATCTCTGAATATAATTATTTCTGTGTTTTTTCTTTTGTTTGATACTATTTCTACGATTTTTTGCTATATCTTCTTACTAATTATTTTGTCATTTAGTGAAATATACACACCTACTATTATCAGTATTAATTGTTTGAAGTATAGTCTTACTTCTATTATGTATTTACTAAATCTTTTAACTGCTTCGACATGTTTTTCCCAAGTTTCATCTATTAAAATTCCAATACTTGATCTTTTTTTTTTGTCCAAAATAGCACTTGCCCAATAACTCTTAAATCTTGTACTAAGGTTATGTAACAGAATTTTCACTTCTTTTTCTGTAATGTTTGTTTTTGTTATGTCCAAAATTGTTGTTTCTCCTTCTTCTGCCCAACCTAGCAGGTTTTCTAGTTTCCAACTTCTGGTCTTAAGTCTGTTAACATTGTGACAAGCTAACTTTATTTTTTTTCTTCTTTTTTTTCATACTTCTTTTAAACTCTTGTATCTTGTCTCTGCATTTTCTGCATTTTCTTTTTTTTTTCTTTTTATTTCTTTCTTTGTATTAGAAGACTTGTTTCTACTTTTTTCTTTGAAAACTCTTCTCTTACTACACAAAAATTTTCTAATCTTCTCATCCATGTTTGTGGATTCAACTAGAGCACCCTTAGGAGTAATTTGCTAGACTGTTTCTAGCTATATCTTTTGTTTCCTTTAGTATTTCTAGTCTCTTCCAAATTTGCTCTAAGAAGTTCTTTATGCATGGCTCATTTTCTTGCTTTTGTGTCTTGGCTTCTTTTGTTTCTCTTTCAAGATCCTTTTCTTTTCTATTTTTTGTACTTGTGCCTCTTTCTTGATTTCTTTTGTATTGGTTTTGGGGTTTGTTTCTTTCTTTTAGCAAGGTACCTTTGTAGTCTACACCAATTCTGTACCTATTTTTGTCTGAGTAAGTCCTATTTCTTTGTCTCTCTTTGTTGCTTTTATTCTCTTCTTCATCTGAGGTCTGGCTAAGTCTGTTCCAACTTCTTCCTCTTTTTATTTTATAGTTTTCTCTTTTTCTTGCCTTTATTTTCTCTTCAATAATTCAATAAACTCTAAAGTTGTTATACAAAATTAGTTTTGTTTAAGCTGCATTCATGTCTTTTTCTGTTGCAAACATTACTATTGCTGTTCTTTTTTGATTTTTATTTTTATTTAAAGGGATGTGAACTGACTTAGCACCTTTACTTCTTAGACATTGTAGTAGTAAGACTTCTGAAGCATTTTTGGGTAGTTCAGTTAACTTTGCCATATATTTTCTCTGTTTTTCTTTTGCTTCATAGTTTTCTTCTCCTTTAGTTACTCGTACTAGTTTATCATTGTTAACTGGTATAGCCCATGGGATGTCTTCTTTTTTGCCTTCTTCTATCTGCATAATTGCAAATGCCTTGTATTTTGATCTTTTGATTCTCATTATTTGGGCATTTTTGAATCTTCTGCAGATATATTCTAGCTCCCTTCTATTGATGCCTATTGGCAAGTTCTATATTGTTATATATGCTTTGTTACTAGATTTCTCATCTAACTTGTAGTTATTCATGTTATCCTCTGTCTTGTTTTCTTTTTTGTCATGTGTCTCTTCTTCCTTTTCTGTTATGCTATTTCTTTTTCTGCAGAATTCTTTCTTGTATAATCTTTGTTTTCCTTTTATGCCTTTTTGTTCTTCTGGTATTAGTTTATACTAATCCCCTTCTTTTTTGCTGATTCTTTGAATTGCTTCATTTCTGCTATGTTCACAATCAAAGTCTATCTCTATCTACAAGTTACCTCTTTTGAAGACTTCTTTAATAGCTTTAACATATTTATTGTTCTTTAGTAACCATTTGATGAATTTTGTATGTTCTTCTTTCATTGTTCTTAGCACATTATGTGCTAATATGTTGGCAAGTAGACTGTTATTTTGGTTGTAATCTCTTTTGTTTAGTGCCTACATGCTCTTCTCTAGTGGTTCTTCTACTATATTGATTTCTCTTTCAAAATCTTGTTTTATTTTATATTATGCTTCTATCTTTTCTGTTGCTATGCTATGTTTTGATTCTATCCAATTTGCATTTATATTTATTTTCTTTGTGATTCTTTCTTGTTAAGCTACTAAGTTAAGCTTTTGTATTTTTCCTTCATGCTGCTTGCCTTCTTCTATATCTGCTTCTAATGTTGGCTCTTGTCTAGTTTTTTGAACTAATTTTAATTTTGTTGATTGAAGTTGCTTTTTCGATGTGTTATCTGTTAGTTCTAAGGCTGGTTCTATTATTATTGCATGATTACTTTGTTCTACTATGCTTAGCTTTTTTGCTAGCTGCTCTATCTCTGCTTTTTCTATTAACTCTCTTGTTAATCTCAGTAGTGCAACCTTATTTGAATTCTGTTCTGTTAGCATAGCAATGATTCTGTCTTCTCTGTTAGGTGTAATATATGTTTTACCTACTTGATTAAGGAATATCTCATTGTGTACACTATTAATGGCCCAGTATGCTCTTTGAATATATGTTGTCATTAGACTGTCACTATGTCCTTTTAGTGCATTCATATCTTTGTTTTAATTTGTACACATGTCTGTTTTGTTTTGTTTGCATATAACTGGTTTGTTTGCCTATGTAACTGGTTTGTTTGCCTGTTTACGTGTTTGTGTTCTCATGATCAAAACAGATCTGTAATACAGGATTAGTACCAATTCTCCAAAATTTTGTCTATATGAATTTTCAAAAGACAAATTTTTGGTTTTTCTTGTTTTCCTTTTATTAGTCTACTTATTTTTAGCTGCCTTTTCTTTTCTTATACCTTTTCTGGATGCTTTTCTTTTTTACTTAGTCCTACCAGAGTGGTTCAGACAGCCATTTTTGTATAAACTTAATTTTTGTTTCTTGTCGAGTTTGTGTTTAGGTGATCAGTAGAAAAAATGTGTTTGATGATATTTGCATCTTTCTTTTCAAATTGTTTCATAGAACTTATTCTATATTATATCTATGATACTTATTAAAAAATTTATTGTTTTTTTAATAAAACCAATATATCTTATACTCTTTTAACTACTTTTTCCTATAAAAGACCTTTGATAAACTTCTTTTACACTTCTGTTTTTTCTTTTTTTTATTTAGCTCCAAATTGCTTTTTTTAGTTGCATTTGTATAATATTTTTTTTCTTTTTATCTAATAGCTTACTTCATACTACTATTATTACTAGCATTTTTGCCTTTAGCCAAAGATTCTTATAAAAGGAACAGACTAACAAATAATCTTGATCTTTTTTTCTTTGCATACAATGCAGTCTGATTTTGTTTATAGATCTAAACATTTTGTTACTAGTTTTTTAAGTATTGGCATTTTTTTTTTGTATGTATTTAAAAAATGTACTAAGTCTTTTACTTATTCTAATTGTAATATATCTAACTTCACTCTGATTCATAATTTTTTTCTATAGTAGCATCTAGCAGTGCTCTCTTTTTTCTTGTTTTAGTTTTAACTTTTTAACTGCTAATAAAAATTTTACATTATTTTTAATATTAAGAACTTCATTTACAAAGTCACATATTAGACTTTTTACTACTATATTTTCTCAAAAAAATAATATATTAAATCTTGAAACTGAATCCATTATAATTTTATCTAAGTCTTGCAGATTTGCTTTTTTTTTTGCTAAAATATTTGCTTTATTATTACATTTGTTATGCTATAATCTTTTATTTTTAATAACTCTAATTCTATTTTTTTTATTTTTATTATATTTTCTATATCTATAATTAAATTATAATTTTTTTTTTTATTCTTCTTTTGTTGATTGCATATTACCTATTATTGCATATACTTGCTATAGTTCCTATATTGTTTGTATATATCTTTATTTTGCTTTTGCTTAGTATTATAAGAATTATATATCAAATAGCTAACAGTTCTGCTTTGATTAAAGAAAATCATTCTCTTATTCTAATAGCATCTTTATTAATTATGTATTTTTTTTTATTATTTACTTGTAACTAGCCAGCTCTTATTTGATCTAGGTTTTAATCTTTTTTTTTTGTTTTTACTAATAACATATTTGTATAAAAAGTCAGTTTTTTTTTTGATATTAAAATAATCTCTTTGATCTTTTGACTTTTATTACTAATATTTTAGTAATATAATTTAATAAACTACTACAGAAGAGTGTACAATTAGCTATATATGTAACTTTTTTATATTACCTATTTAATAAGTTTATCTAAAGATTTTTTACTAATTGTTATATCTAACACCTTTGCTTGGATTCTACTTTAAACTTTTTGAACCTGCAATCTGTGTTAATCTTACTGAATTATATTCAGATATTCAGATTATTATCTTAACTTTAGAACTAATTGATCTTTGAGATAAATCTTCAGAGTTATTTGTATTTATTTTTATAATTAATCTAAATATTATTATAGCAGAACCAACATTTGTAATTAAGGCTAATTATTAAACTGCTATACTCTTGTAAAGTTTATACAAACTCTAACATTTACTTCAAAGCATATTCAAATACTTTAGTATATTCTTGTTAGTTTATTAGACTTTCAATTAAGATAGTTCAATAGGTTTTTTTGCTCTTAGCATCATTTTTAACAGATTGTACATCTAATCTGCTTCTTAAATACTTCTTTTTATAGTATAGATAAAACTTTATTTTAAGAATAAGTACACATTCTCTTCTAACTATTGATTGATTTTTTCACTACTGTTACACAGTGCTGCAGATTTTCCTTTGTTCTGTTTTCAACTGTAAGCAATTATCTACCTTTTTTAAAACATCCTAGTCTAAATCTATATTTAGACTAAAGAGTTTACACTGTGTTTAAGTAAGTTTTAATTTCAATTTAGGTATCTTAACTATAATTAGTATAGCATTTTTTTTTTTTTTTTTTTTTTTTTTAAGAGAGGTCTTTCCTCTAGTCCTTTATTTCAGTAATATATAATTAAGTACAACTAGTACAAATTGATACATTAAACTAAGAGAGTAGGGGTTAGGGCTACTTTACCCTTAACCTATTCTTAGCTAGAATGGTTAAGAGACCTCTAGTCTATGGGTTGAATAGTAGGAGATATTTGGTTTAATTGTGTAAATCTATTAAGCCATAAGGTATATTGCCTATCTATTGACGTTAGTAATATGTAATTTAGGTTTGCAGTAGTAATAATTGGTGCAGATGAGATCTGATATTGAATGTATGTTCTACTTGGTTTCCATATATATTTGTGTATCTTTTTTGTGATTCGGTAATAAATGTTTGGTAGTAATTTCTTTTTTAGTGAACCTATTTCAAGTAAGTTATTTGTTATAATTCTGATCAGGATTGGCTGGTTTATATGAATGTTTTGTATTTCTTGAGCTAGGTTTGTTGATATTGTTGTTTCAATTTCGTTGTCTTTGCAGACTTTTGTTATTGCTTCTTTTATTATTTCTTTCAATTCTATTTGGTTGTATAGGCAGGTAAGCATATGGACTGTGTCTTCTAGTATGTTTGGACACTTTGCACAGTATGGATTGATATGAGTTTTTGGGTTTCTTTTATGAAAATTAAGGTGTGTTGGTAGTTCTGAGATTAGGATTTTGATTTTGAATGTTTTTAAAGTTGATTTTGTAAGATCAGTGTTTCGGCTAAGGGGTTTGTTTTTGAAATTAAGATATTCAAATATAAGTTTCCAATTAATGTTTAGAAGATTGTCTGAAATATGTTTAATGCGCTTTTGATTATTCTATGTGATGATTGCTTCTGCTTTTTGCAATGTTTTAGGTATTTGGTAGATAGCATACATAGTTAGTGTATTCATTATAAAGGTAGTGTTTAGTACTGTATTGAGTAGCAGGTCTGTATGGAATTGACAAGAGGCATTGTTTATGCTAATATTTTTTCTGTTAGGTTGATTTTAATTTTTAGGTTTTTTGCGTTGATTATGGTATTAAGCAGAATGATGATGTTATTGAAAAGGGTTTTCCTTAGTTTGTTTTTTTGTTCCGTTAACATCATGAGCATTGTTGAAATTTTGTTGTAAGTGTTGCTTTTATTAGTTAATATTTGGATTTTTATTTCTTCTGTTGTTACTATAAAGATTATTGCAAACATTGTAAACATTGCATAATCAGAGAAAGGAAAGGTTTGGTTGGTACAATGCCATGTGTAGTCATTATGCTGAAATGATAGTTGAGCATAAGGAGTATTGTATCTGTTTGTTTTTTTGAGAAAAGTTGTGAGTTTGAGGTTTAGTTCTTTTGGGAATGAACTTGTCGTATATAATTTCTATATTTCTTCTTGGTTATTTGTGAAGGTCTGTAGAAGTCGATAATTAGTTTGATATTTTGAAGTTGGAAGTAATTTTTTGTGACTTTGTTTAGATTGTATAGTTGTTTGATGGGAG
>CAJVQA010001432.1:0-25616 GCA_910591915.1 Cetraspora pellucida | reverse complement strand
AGGGTTATGCTGTGAAGTAGATGCTAGGGTCTAAGTGAACTCTACAAGGGCATAGCAGTTTAATGGTTAGCCCTAACCACAAGTGTTGGTTCTGCTATAGTGATATCTAGGTTAGCTATAAAAATAGGTACAGAAGGCTCTAGAGGGTTTACCTCAAGGATAAATTAGTCCTAAGTTTGAAAATGATAATCTGAGCATCTGAAATAACCAGTGATGTTAACACAGTTTATAGGTTCAGAGAGTTTAAGATAGAACACCCAAGCAGGGGTATTAGGTACGGCAATTAGTGAGGAACCTTTGGGCAGATTCCTTAAATAGGTAATATAGAAAAGTTATATGTGTAGCCAATTGTATACTTTTCTGTAGTGATTTATTGAATCACAATACTGATAAGTGATTAATAAAAGTCAAAAGACCAAAGAGGTTACCTTAATACTAAAAAAAAAAATTAATAAATATATAAATAAAATATTCCTAAACTACATTATTGTTGCTATATATGTAACAATATCTGGTATAATATTAACCTTTAATTTTCTATTTTAGTTAAATCAACTATTGTAATTATTAATTATAAAGAAGAATAAAAGGAACCCTTAAGATTGTTTTAGTTAGTAAAAACAAGTATATATAGTAAATTTTAAGAAAAAGTTTTAAAAATAAATTGGTTTTATTTGATTAAATGCAAATGTATTATTATTAGACTTGGAAAGTTGTATAATAGGTAATTGAACATTGTTTTTTTTAGTAAAAACAGTAATTTCTTATACTAAATTTTATTTATATTGTTTGATATTTTAAGTTTGCAGATAGTAAAGTTAAACTAGTTAAATAACAAGTTGGATAAAGAAATAAAAAAATTGTTAATTAGTTTTTTTAGAATTAATTAAAGTTGTTTATATTAGTCAAGTGTTATTGTGCCTTTAATAAGTAGAAGTATGGTTTTGTAAATTAAGGATTTAAATTATTGTATAAGATGAAGCTTTAGTGAGGTTTATTAAATTTAAAATATTGGTAGTTTTATTAATAAGAATGTTTTGTGAGTTGTATAATTAAAGTGATCATTGGAATAGATTTTCAGTATTTTTATATTGATTGCAATAGAAGCAGTTTGGAGTTAAATAGAGTAAAGAATAGTGAATATTTAAATTTAATATTGTTAGTAAGTTATTAAAAAAGATTTTATTTCTAATAGAATAAAGTTTCAAATTAGAATTTTAAAAGTTAATAATTTTAGTAAATATTAAAATGTTTATAATAAAAATATTTTATAGTAGTTTAAATTGAAGAAGTTTGTTAAATATTTAAATAGAAAAGAGGTTTTTGCAGAATTTACAAAGTTTGTATAATTAGTATTTCTTTTTAAATAAAAAAGATAGGTAAATAAAAATAGTTGAAGTTATATTTTAGTTAGTTTTTTTAACATCTTGTTTAGCCAAGGTGTTAACAATATTATATAGAGTATTATTTAAATGTAATTTGATTTTATGTATAGTGTAATTAATATTTTTAAGTTTGGTTAGCTAATTTGAAATATAAATAATATTCTAATTATTTTGTTTAGTTTAAAAATTATGTTTATAAGATATTAAATTTATAAGAATCTTAATTATTTATAAATAATATTTTAGTTAATTAAATATACTTAATGTGATATTTAATGTTATTTATTTATTAATAGTTGAATATTGGCTTATTAGTAAAATATTAGTTTATAATATTTTGTAAAAATTAAGAATGTTATGCAGTATATTTTTATATATATATTTTTTTTTACTACTAATAGTAAGGCCATGTCTCTATCTTTATTGAATATTTAATTGAGATTTTACATAAAGTACAATTTTGCTTTTAAAATATTATAGAAAGAATAGAAGCTCAGAAAAATTTATTTGTAACCTAAACCAACTGGAGTGGCCAAGGCTCATCTAGATTTGAGTGTTAGTAATTATGTATAGAGGATTAGTTTAATATTTAATCTATTGGATATACTAGGAGTTTATTTTTGAACTAATAGAATTAAGTAAAAGAGAATGTAATAAAAGTGAGACAGTATTTAAAAGTGTGTTATGTTCAGGAGTTTGAGCTGTAGATCTTAAGATGCAATATAGAATCTAGATTTTATGATAAATTTGCTGGTTAAGATGAGTAAAAACTTGAAACAAGTGTTGTAGCTACATTTTGAATGACAGATTTGTGATAATATCAATTAGTTCATTTGGCATTAGATCTGTTAGAGTTGAAAAGATTGAGAGTAAATCTGGTATACTGTGAATAGCCATACTACTTAACAGTTTAATTTGGTTATATAAATTAGTTATAGTATTTGAAGTAGTGTTAAATGTTTTAATGTTTAAAGTATGTTGTAATGAAATGTCTATAAGGCTGTATAGCAATTGATTAGATAAACAGGTTGTTCAGTAAAGGTAAGAACTGATTTGATGAAATTGGTGACAGATAGGTAAGTATAAGTGATATTGTTTGTATAAAATGTGTAGAGTAGAAAAAACATCTAGTAGAATTTTAATTCTAAAGAATTTAAGAGTATAGAACTGAAAGCTATATGAAAAATTTGAAATTTTTTGATTATTATTGATATATAGCTAAATAGCTTGCCAATTAACTTGATTAAGGATTTTGTGCCATTTTTGAAAGCAGTTTTGTGTAATCCATAATGCATAAATATGTATATAACATATTATATAGATACTGTGATGAATAGATAATTCTAAAAAGAAGTTTTCAAAGTTTAAAATATATGCAGTATTGTAAATATTATAGGATATAAAGGTAAAATATAACAGATTGTAATAGCTGCATGCAAGTTGATCTGCAAGGTTGTTGTACTGATTGTCTTTTTAAGCAGTAACTTTGTGAAAAATAATATAGATGTTATATGATTTGACAAAGTTAATAAGTGTATTTCATAATGAAAAGTATGATATATATGTGTAAGATAAAGTATGAGTTGAGTTTAAAAGACTGTGATATTTAGAGATTACAGACTATAAGTTAATATATATGTATATAGTATAGTTTCTAGAAGCAGTGATAAAAGCTGTTAAGATAGCAGTAAGCTCAGCTTTAAATGAGCAAAGCCGGTATCTTATTTGGACTTAAAAGGTATGCAGTATGTTATTGTTTAAAATTTGGGCCAATCTGATGCCTATAGAATATTGTGAGATGTCCAAATTAATGACAAAGCCATTTGTATAAAAATGAAGTTCTGATAATTGTGCATTGTAGTTAGTGATTTGTTAAAGATTGTCTATTAAAGTACTGGGTTTAAGTATTATTGGAATTAAGTATGTTGTAATGTTGATATTAGGGGGTTAGAAATTTGAATAGGATGTCAAATTGCAATAGAGTATATAAGATCAAGGTGGTTGGCATTAAAGTTAAGAGTTTTGTTGTATGTATTGACTTGACCAAAGAATCTAAAAGAGAGAATATTAATTGTATATTTGTTGACGATTGTATAAGAATTGAAAGAGCAACCTGGGCATATTTGTGATTGAATAGGTGAAAGTGGATATAGATGAGTAAATTGTTGTTCTATATGGCATTGCCAGTAAGTAATAAGGACAGTTTCTAAAGAAGAGGGCTGTCTTCTGGCTTTGCCAATAATGATTTGATTATTAAGTACTGTAATAAGCCATGGTTTTTTTTGTAAAGAAAAGTGTTCAGTTGAATAACTATAGTAATTTGTATTAGGTAAGTGTAAATATTGATAAAGAGTGTGATTGTATGAATGCTTGTAGTTTGGTCTTCTAGATAATTAAACCAGAGTAGTTGTTTGCTTTTAGGAATTTTGTTTATACATGTAGATATATGTTTTCAGTCTAAAAGGCATAAGTTGTCAAATGTAGTTAGTTAATCTAAATAAAATATATAATAGTATCTAAGTTGTTTTTTAAAAGTTGAGTATTTTAAATATGATAAAAGTAATGATTTAAGTAGAATGAATCTTTTTTAAATAGTATATAGGATATTGTATAATGGATAAGATGAAAATGTAATATCAAGATGTTTAAAAAGTTAAATAATTTTAAAGTTAATAGTATGTCTGCTAGGCCTATCAATAATAAGATTATTAAGTATCAGAATACTAGTAGGTGACTACAGTTTGTTCTGAAGTTGCTAAAGCCTAATGTGAGTATTTATTCCTAATAGATTAGAAGAATTAAGTCTTTTGGTAAAGTTTGTAATATGATGTTGTTGTTGAATATCCTATATGTTACAAATATTATATAGCTGGAGATAAAGTAATATGCTAGTAGGAATTGTGTGACTAAGTTTGGCTTTACTTTTAACAAGTCCTATATGACTTGTAAGAATTTTGTTACATGTATATTGATTAAGGACAATGTTATATAGTTGATATTCGATTGTAGGAATAATAATAGTGTTGATAATGTAATATGCATGTGTATCAGTAATTTGCTTAATACTTGCAATTTTGACAAGATGTGATGATTCTGCAGTAATAAGTTTAGTTTGTTTGACTTGTTTGTTATTAAATGTAAATTAGCATCCAAAAAATTTGAATAGTTCATTTGGTAAATGAAGATTAAGAGGATGTTGTTGTATATGATAGGGATATAGTTGGTTTGTTTGTTATTAGTTGTAAGTACAGATTTAGAAAGATTGATTTGTATATTAGCTATGTTAAAAAATGATTTAGCTGCAGAAAGGATTTGTGATAGTTCTTGTTATGAGAATGCAATCCAAAGAGTATTATCTATATAGGCAGAAACTAAGCAGTATGAACTAAGCTTATTATATGTTTAATGTTTTAGGTTAGTAAACCAAGAGACTTGTGTGGTATAGCCTTTGAAGTTGTTATAAATGTATGAGATAAGTGAATCATAATAGATTCTCTATATGAGAGAAGTAATGGTTTTACTCTGATTAATACTATTATATACAGAGTATAATATAGTAAGTTTAAAATTTGTAATAACTTGGTTTTGTTAATCATGAAGGATATTAGTAATAGTATTTATTATAAAGTTAAGAAGTGCAAGACATTGTAAAGATTTTTAAAAAAGAGTAAGATTGACTAAGTTATATGCTTTACTCATATTTTGAGATAAGAGCCAAATTGGTTTGTTGTTATATAATACATCTTCAGTAAGGTTATTAAGTATGTAAATTGGTATAGATATGCTGTTGTTAGGTAGAGCTACATAATTGTAAAGTGAAAGTATTGGATGTTAAGAAAACATAGTACTAATTCTAGTAGTAATAATTTTTGTATAAACTTTTTGAATATGTTTGATAAGACTAATAGAATGAGAATGACTTAGATCACTGTTAAATGTATTATATTTTGGAATCAGGTAAATTCTATTGTGTTTTCATTGTTTGAGAATATGACTTGAATTAAAACAACAGTTAAATAAAGCTGTAATAGCTTTGATGCAGATAGTACTTGCATGTTTAAGCATTTTATAACTAATATCTGTAGATCCACAAGCTTTTTCATTCAGGAGTTGTAACAAGATTTAAAGAACTTTATTTTCTGTAATAGAAGAGTTAAGAGAGTTGTATTATTGGGTGTTAATATGTAGTTGTAATTGATAATATGCATGCCAAAAGCTATTAAACAGTGCTTGGTCAATTGATCAATATGTGGTCTAGTTATAGAAATAAAATTGTATATACTGTTTTATAAGTTTGAAATCTGTAATAAGTTAGTCAGAGAGTTTAATATTGGAGAAGTAAATAGAAGCTTTGTATTAGTTAAGAATACTGTTAATAACTTGTTTAGAATGTGCTAAAAGTGTTTTATATCTTTTTTCAATTGCTTGTTGAATTAGTTGATAAAGTAGATAAGTTTTCTATATAATAAACATGATATAGTTGTTTTCAGATATCTTGTGCATATTGGATCCATGCATGAATTTGAGAGTGTTTATCTGAGTCAAGAGTTTGAAGGTCACTATAGGATCTGTTATTGATGATCTTAATCCTAAAGTTTATCATGTTCATATTAAGGTTATTGTGAGTGTTTTTAACAATTTTTTTATTAAATGTCCAAGCTCTTTAAGTGATGTATAAAGTAAAGTAGAATGAAAAGAATATTGATAGTTGTAACTAAATTTGTGGATTTTATTGTTAGGAATAGAGTGTATTGCAGTATTAATTATTAAATATTCAATTTTATGTTAGATAATTTCAATGCTTTCATTAGTATTGCTATTAAGTAGTATATTGTGAAGGCTAAGATTATGGGAGAGGAGGTAAAGAATTCTGTCCATTTAACAGTTAATATAACTTTATAGTTAAAGATTCTGTGACTAATACCAGTATAATAATATGGAAGTTTGCTATATATATTAGTAAAAGTCCAGATAAATATAAAAATAGAGTAGTCACTAAGTGTTGAGATATTGCTATCATCAAGTTTATAAGAAAGAAAGAATTGAATGTTGAATAAATCAGTTCAAATATAGTCAATGTGACTGTAACTAGTATTATTTGATTATGTAAAATGCTTCTTATTAATATGTGCACCAAGATCAAACATATTAGAGTGATGTAAATAATAATAAACTTGAATTTTGATAATGAGCTACAAACATCATCATGTATATTAAAGTTTCTGAGTATTATTAGGTGAAGATTGTGTTAAAAAGCTTGTTAAATTCATGTAATAACAGTATTTTGTGTGTTGTTGCATTTTTGTATATCAGTTGAGAAGAAATAGACAGCTATAATTCAGAGTTTAATTTTACTTTTGAAAAAGAAATCTAAAGCAATTGCTCTATTAGAATATGTTTGGCAATTGTGTATATGTGGTTGTAAGTACTTTTGGATTATAATAGCAGCACTTTTTGCTAAGCTTTCTAAGTTGGCCCAGAAGTAAATAAATAGATTATTATTATAAAATTGAAGGTTAGTGCTATTAGCAATTTTAGTTTTAGTAATACAAAAGATATGAATATTATTGTGAAGACAATAATTTTGCTAAGCTTCTCTTTTAGTTACTGAATTATAACCTCTAACATTGTGTATACAGATGTTTAAATAAAGATCATATAAAGGTTGTATAGATGTAGATGATTATGATATAATATAACTGTTAAAAAATAAGTCAAGTAGAATGGAAGTAAGACTAAAGGAATTTGATTTAAGAGGAAGGTTATAAAAGATAGAAAGAAAATAAGAATGATTAACAATATAATTGAGTAGAAGAGAGTCATTTGAAAAATATATATAGGTTTCATAATAGGTATTACTAACAGAAAAGGTAATGCTAAAGACAGTATTATTGTAGTTATATTTGTCAATATGTTGTATGAGAGATTGATAGTTTGGCCATGAAGAAGAAGTAATAAGTTGTAATAAAGAAGAAATTGTTAAAATATATATAAAGATCATAGAGGCTTAAAGATGTTAAGAATGATCTTTTGAAGTTGTCTTCTACAAAGTCAATCACTGTATGCTTGGCTCTCACAGCTGTGCAAGATACTATAGTCTGTTCTGTACATTAGATCTGACTATTATAATCTTGGCCTTCCATGTAAATAGGCTTTACTGCCTGTCTACTTACTTCATTTTTCCTATTAACTACTATAGATGTATTATTTAATAAGATGGCAGCTGCATCTATAGGTTTTGTAGAAGACAAATTTATTGAAAAAGAGTCTGTTCTTCTTATTCTAAGAAGAATAACTCTGTAATAGAGGTTGGTACTTCTAATTTAATGTTAAATTTTTCATGTAGAATAGCTTTAGCTTCTGGTAATGCCTTTTTTTTGTAAAATTTAGTTATTATAAAATAGTTAGAAGATTCATTATAAGTACAGTCAAAGTATATAATAACATGTACAAGAAAGTCAGTGTCAATAAGTTTAGGTGTAAGAAAGTTAATAGCCTGTTGTTTGTTTATTTTGTCAATATTGTAATTTTCTGCAGCAGTATTTTGATAAATAGTTAGATATTGGTAGAAGTAGAAGGCTTGTCATTTTGAATTGGTTCTGACAGAGTTAGCAGAACAGATATACTCTTTATCTTTTGCTGCCAGTTCATCTAAAACAGTAGTAGAAATTTGTTTGATAAATGTAGCTTCATGTTTACCTTTAACATAGAATATTGAAGCATTAAAAAAGAGTTTATTCCAAGCTTCAATTTCTTTTGAATAGGTATTGTATAATATGTCAAATATATTTCTAATGAGTTTGGTTAAGTTATATATAAGTTGTGGCTTAAGATTTGTTTTTAAATATTATTGAGTTTCTTTTTATTTTTAGGTTCTTTTTCTTTATCAGATTCATTTTCCTTTTCTTTATCTTTAGTTATAACTGGCTTAAGATAAAAACACTTGGGATCTGTGCAGATAAGTATATGATAATTGGCATGTCTAAAGGTTTCATTACATCTTTTGTAAAGACTAGTTGGTTTTTTGAACTTAATTGTAGTTGGTAGAAGTTTTTTAAGATAGATAATAAAATGTTGTCTAAATTCATACTTAAGATAGTTTTAAACTTTGATTTTGTTAATAGTATTAGAGAATTAGTGACTATATATAGGAAAGATTTTTTCAAACTATTCATTGAAGTAGTTAAGTAAATTTTTTAAAGATGATATATTATATTTTTGAAGAAATAAAGTTTTAGAAAAGTTGAAATTAAGTTTAATATTAAATTAATTGTTCATTTTGATGAAGAGAAATTGATGTTGTTTATCAACTTCAGTAACCTCAGATGTAATATTAAATCTTTTGGATCTAAGTTTAATATCTTCTATAAATTTAGTATAGTTAATTGCTTGATAATTATTAGAGAGATATAGGTAAAGTCAGGCAAGCTTAATGCAAAATTGTAAACAGTTGTGGGTTTGGATAGGTAAAATAATAACAGGTAAGACAAATATTTCAAGATAATTAAGTTTAGTAAAGAAGACTGTTGTAAATATAAGAATGAGTTTTTAAGTGTTTTTTCAAGAATACTAAATAGTATTATAGCAAATTTGTTATTATCAGAATTATGTTATTAAATTAAGTCAGTAAGAAATTGAGGTCTAGCACCAGCTACTTGTCTAATTAATAGGTAAAAGTTCACTTTAAGTGCATCTCAATTTCTTACTGCTTCTTTAATAATTTTATCAAAATAGAAGTTGTAAAGATGTTCTTTAAGAAAATTAAAGAGTTTTCATAATATTTCTGTTTGTAGTTTTATATAGTTTTGCATTTTCTCAGTAACTAGGAAGTTTGCTAAAAAGTCATATAATAGGTTAAGTTTAGGTCTTGTTGCTTGGCTATAGAACTGGGCCAGTTGAGGTTGTTGAGTTAGTTTTTTGTTAAGTTGTTGTTTATTTAGTAGTGGTGGAGCTTGATGTAAAGGTTGTTGTTGTTGTTGAGTTTGTAATTGTTGTTGTTGTAGTTTTGGTAATGTAGTAGAGCTGTCAATATCTATATCATTGTTAGTAATAGTTGTTTCTTTCAAGTTAGATGGAGTAATTACTAGTTTTGAAGTAAGAAAATTGGTTTGTTGTTAGTTAAATAGAGAGGTAGTGAGTTGTTAAGTTGGGGGCTTATATTATAAAGATGATTTTTGTTTTGGGTTTTCAGTAGATTGGGTTTGGGTTAATTAGCTAAGCTGATTTCTTTATAGATTTTGGCTAAGCAATTGTTATAATATGCTGTATTTTGATAGAAGATAGATTCATTTTGTAATATATGATTATTGTTAGTCACTTTGCAATTAATTGAGATTTGATATTTAGAACAAATGTGTATATAAATAGTGATTGTGGAAGATGCCAGAACATTTGATGTTGATTTCTTAAGTATTTGTTGAAGTTTCTTAACTTGTTTGTTGGTTGTTGTTTCATTAGTTTAAGTATTAAGTTCATATATTTTATTGTTTTTTGCAATAAATTGAGTATGAAATGATCTGCACATATACTTAATTGTTGCAGTTGTTGTAGAAGCAGAAAAGATATAAATTATTGAATGAGTTCTAAGTTCTATAGTAATATATTTGGTAGGTCTGTATTTGTTTAAAATAGCTTGTATTTGTTTAAATTCTTTTTTATAGATAGTGATACTATAGAAATTTGTATAATTCTTAAAGAAATAATCAAGATCTAAGGTATCTGGTGCTTCTGTACTAAAAGTAGGCATAGTGCTATGAATTTACATAGAAGTCTGAGTTTAGGCTACTTAGTAAAATTTTTTGTAATCTTTGATTAAAGATTTTTAAAAGTTTAATTATGATATAAAATTAATTGCCAAATATAATTTGTATTTGCAGGGGTTTGACTGTAACTGCTACAGCTGCAGCAGCTTATATAACCTTGTGTAACCTAGGTAACACAAGTTTGTGGCTAGTGTAGCTAGTGTAGCTAATATAGTACAAATTTATAAATAGTTGAATATTAAAGTAACTATTGTATAATTGAGTGCAAAATTTATTTTTAGCAATTAGTACAAGATAATTTGTAACAAATAAATTTCTTTTTTGGATAAATTTAATTTACATAATATAAAATTAAATGAAACAAATTTTAGAAATGATTTGAGGTTACACAAAAATGTTTGGAGAAAAAATTTTGAAGTAAGGACAAAAAAATTAAAAAAAAGAAAAAAAAAACTACAGAGGAGTTAAAGTTGTTTTCTATTATAATTCTGTTAATTTTAGGCTTACAAGCTTATTTTTGGCTTGTTTTGATTAAAAGACAGTGCTTTACAACTTTTATTATAACTATAAAATAGGTTAACAAGATGCTTTATAAGAAATAATTAAAAGTTTAATAGTAAAGATCCAAGGCCATTTTGGCAGTGTTAAACTGTGAGTTCAAAAGTTATAAACTTGAAACTTTCAAAATATATATAAATTAGTAGCTAAGCAAGTTTATTTAAGACATCAAAGTTAGTTATTCTAGTAAAATAACCAGATATTAGTAATTTTAGTACTAACAGATTTTTAGTTATTTTTGTATAAAAAGGATTTATAAAAAGAGTTTTTCTCAAGCTTATATTTTTATATATAAAAATATTACTTTATTATATAATATTTATTTATTAGATGCTTAAATTTATTTTAGCTAATATTTATTTTATATTTACTAATTTGATTTTTTTTTGGTATTAAGATAAGGCCTTGTTTATTAGTAATTTAAAATAGTTATATATATATATGCTATAGCTGAAACCAATATTTATAATTAGAACTAACTATTAAACTCTTACTATATAGCTATTATTATTTATACAAAACAAATAAATTGAAATTACATGCAAGAATAAAAGCTTAGACTAATTTATCAGCAACCTAAATCTACTAAAGTAGTCAAAGCTTATCTAAATTTAAATATTTAGTATATAATTTGATGATATGCTATATTTGATCTATAAGATATACTAAATATTAATTTTGTAAATTGCTTGCTTAATAGAAAAACATATATTTAAATAGGTATGTAATTAATCAAAAAGCTTACAGAGACATAAATAGGTATAGTTTCTTTGAGAGTATATGTACCTAAAAGCTGAATTAGAAAGTATTCTGAATTTGTTAATAAGTTGAGATTAAGGTCTATTTTGTTAATTTTTCTAGTCAGAGAAATGAATATAATATGTTTTTCATAATTGCTTATATAATTGTTCATTAATGTTAAGAAAAATATTAGTAATAACTTAAGAGACAGTTTTATATAAAATATCAAAGTTTTGAATTATTAATATAACTAATTTTAAAATAAGTTTTTTGAGAATAAGATTGGGATAAAATGTGTTAGGTAATATATATAAAATATTAAAAGCTGACTAATGTAGAATTTTATTAATTAAATCATGTTTTTGATAGTTGTTAAGTTCAGATAAGTTGTTAGAAATAATTTGCTTAGTAGCAGTTTGAATAATTTGATTAAACAAATATAGGTTAACATAAATATGCTAGTAGAAATAAGAATTAGATAAGTTACAATAGAAACACATAGTATTTGAGTATTGAGTTAAGTAAATAATATTAAATAATAAATAAGTTAGCAACTTGTTAAGAATAATTTTGATTTTAAAAAATTTAGTTAATTAAGTTTAAAGTTAGTAATGTTGTATAAAGGTTTTTAATTATAATTAAAATAAAGCTAAGTAGATCTTCAATTAATGTTTTAATTAGAGTATAGCTATTCATTGTTATGTTTTTGTAATGCCTATATAGCTAGAATATAAGCTTTACAGATTTGCTTAATAAAATGTCTTGCAGAAAGTTTTATATAATATTGTTTTTATTAAAGAATATAATAGAAGTTACAATTATTTGTATAGTTAAATAAAAGAAGCAGTAATAATTGATGCTGTTTGGCTAGAAAACCTGCATGTTTATTAAAATGATTGTATGAATGAGCCTGCACTTTGTAAAGAGAATTTGTAGTTTGTATAATTTAATAATATTTAAAAAAAGTGTATTAAATAAGCTACAAGTTGAATTAAAGAATCTTATTAATGTGAATTGAGTTAAGTTAAATGTTATTAAATTTAGAAATTACTAATTAAGAATTAATATAAATGTTAATTACTAAGTTGTGAGAAGCTGTTAAAATTGTAGCAATAATTGAGAGAAGCATGGCTTTGTATAATATAAGCCAAAATTATATTTTAGCAAAGAGATTAATAGTTTAATTGTTATTATCAATTTGGATTCATCCAATACACATTGTATATTACTTAGTATCAGTGTTTATTACAGTGCTATTAGTATAAAAAATAATTGTGAATAGGAATAATTGTAATAGAAAATAGATATAAGTTTGTTAGTAGCTTCATTTGAAGTAAAAATTTCAAAAGCTATTGAATTAGTAATAGAAATATTAGGTAGTTAGAAAGTAGAATTTAAGTGTTTAATGATTATTGTTGGGTTCGGAAGTTTGTGACTCTGTTGCTCCAAAATTCTAAACCTCATGTAATGTATGACAAGTAACCTTTTCGAAAGAGGGTTTTAGATTTTGCTTGTAGGCGAGAAAGGCTTTAAGTTACTTTAGGTCAACATATGCAAGTATGATAAGTTACGTGGTCAAGAGTTGAACAGTGACGTTTACAGAAGTTTGCAAGATTTGTAACAGTAATAGTGTTAGTGTTTATTAAGTACAATGTAGGGTATTATGATTTTTTGTTTAATAAAGCAAATGAAGTGTACTGCTCCTAAGAGCCATTTCGGCCTTTATTTATAATATAAAATTCGTCACTTACAAATGAGACTTTACACTTATTATTACTTAAAGTTTACTAAATGTTATTTACAGTAATATATTTAATTTCTACGTCATTGTCTAATTTATTTAAGGATGTGTAACTTATCCTTACATCATCCCATTATTCCTTATCTACCCCTCTGGATCTAATATATCTTTTCCAATCCTAAATGTAATTTATTGCATTTCGTGCATTTTTCATATGATTGGTCATGGTATTCGGTATCAACATCCCATCATCACACTATAGAGCAGATAAGATCTAAATAGTTTGCATTGATGTTAAGCTAATATTTAGAGTTAGTTTTGCCAAGAAATTGTGTTGACATAACTGCAAAAACTTCAACAAAACAAGTTTGATTAATTCTATAAGAATTAAGATAATATCCTGTATATCATTTATATTCAACAAGAAGTAGAGAGTAGAATTTTGAATAATTTAAGTTTATATTATAAGTTCAATAAGTAATAGAATAGTGGTAAGATGAAAAAAGTATTTTTGAATTTTTTTAATAATAATCTCATCATTGTAATATGAGAGTAACCAAAGTTTGAATTTTGTAAGTTTTTTAAATATATTAATAATATGATAGACATATAGATTATAACCAGGTAATAGGTAATATGGTAGTATATTTCAATAATAAAAGTGTAATAAAATTGTGTTCTCTAAGTAAGAAAATCAGAAAGGTTTTCTATTTTTAAAAAATGTAACAGTCTGAATGAAAGATGTTTTCAGTCTAATAAAATGTTATTATTAGCTATGCAGAGTTGCTTAAGATTTATAATATTTGATTGTTAGAATTATTTTCTGAAAGTTAAGTATTTAGAATGCTGTAATAGGATTCATTCTAGTAACTGATCTCTATTACTAATTATATGGGTTCATGTTAAATTGAAGTTAGCTAAAATTGTTATACCAAGATAAATAAAAAGTTAAATAATTTTGAAGTTTAGAGAATATCTATTAAGGCTATCAATACTTGGTTTGGGGTAATATAAAATATTAATAGATAATTATAAGTTATTTTGTAGCTGTTGTAGTTTAATTCAAGTTATAATACCAAAAAGATTAGAATTGTTTATTTATTAGAAATAGCTAAAAATGTAATGTTGAGTTGGATATTTAAAATATTATAAATATTATATAGGTGTAGGTTAAGCATTATACTATTGAGATAGATTTGAAAAGATGAGCCTTGTGTTTTGCTACAATCAAGTATTTGAATAAAATTTGGTTGCATGTAATGTAAGAGAGAATAGTATTATATAGTTTATATTCTAAAGTGAAATGATAACTGTGTTAATAATATTAGCAATTTGTTTGTCAGTAATTTTCTTTATGCTAATGATGTTAATAACTTGAGGTTGTTTGTTATTGAATGTAAACTAATATTTAAAAAACTTAAAAGATTGGTTTTTAGGAATAAAGTAAATTAATATTTTAGAAAACCAAATTAAAAAGGTAGAAAAATTTGTAGCTAGAATAGACTTAGTTGGGTTGATTTGAATATTAGTCATTTGATAGAAGGATATAGCAATTTTAGCTATTAGATAAAGCTCTTCTTTGAACTGTATAATTCAAAGAGTATTATCTATATAAACTAAAACTCATATAGCTGTTTTTATATTATAGATTTAAGGTAAGTATAGATTGGTTTTTCAAGATACAGACAAAAAGTATTCTGAAAATTGTGAGGTAATTTTGTGAATTAAGAGATTATAGTAAATTCTCTAGAATAAAGAAGTTATAGTTTCTTTTTAATCTATTTTATTTTTAACTAAATAAAAATTAGTAAATTAAAATTAAATACAATCTAATTTAGATGATCTGTAAGAAAATTAGTCAGTATATTAATAAGTGATTAGGGCATTAATATTTGTTTAATAGACATTGTAAAGAGCTTTAAATTAACAAACTTATATGCTTTATTCATGTTCTAAGACAAAAGCTATAATTGTTTGTTATTGTAGCTAGCATTTTTAATGATATTGTTGAGTATATATATAGAAATAAAAATGCTATTGCCAGATAAAGCCAGTGTTGTATATTTTTTACTGTTCAAAACTTTTTTTGACCATGTCTAATATTCAAATATCCAAGTGTTCAAGAGTGTTCAAGGCATGTTCAAGCTCTAATAATTAATAAATTTGTTTAAAAAATATGTAATTATATATTTTTTTAAGTTCTGAATATTTTTACTTAGAAAAGTATATAGATTATCTTAACAAAATTATAAGTAATTTTGATTTATATTTTTGTTCAAAATTGTCCAAAAATGTTTAACCTAAGCTATTCATTAACAATACTGAATAGGGTAAAATAGTTATAAAAAGATAGAATAGAATATTATATAAGTATAGAATTAAGACAGTTAGTAAAGAGTTTAGTATAAAATTTTTTAATATGTTCAATTAGACTAATAGGTTTTGTATTAGATAGATTTCTATTAAAAATAGGTTTTTTGGATATTGAAAAGATGTAACCTTCTTTTTATTACTTAGATATGTAAGAAGTTTAAATATATTAGTTAAAAAAAACTACTATTGTTTAAAAAAAATAGGACCAGTCTGTTTAAGCATTTTATAGTTAATATCTAATGGTCTACATGTTTTGTTATTAGGAAGTTAGCTAAGAGTTTTAGAAATTTTATTTAGTGAAAAATTAGTTAAGACTGAATTGTAGTAATTTGGTTTGATTATAACTTTTAGTTCATATTTTTTAAACTAGTTAGTATTAATTTTCTAAGTATTAATAGGTCTGTAAACAGTCTAATTATCAAAGTAATATTGATTATGTTTTTTAATTAATTTGGGATCTGTGATAATATCATTTGTTGTTTTAATATTGTTGAATTTTACTGAATCTTTGTAACAATTAAGTATGCTATTGATCATTAATTTGAGATTAGTTTAAACTTTAAAGTATTTAAAATTGATGTGCTAATTTATTTGTTTTCAAATTTGTTTAATGTTTTTAATATTTTAGGTATGATAAAGAGCTTGTTATTTAGTATTAGTATTAATAATCTAGCTTGTTATAGACTCATAAGAGTTTAATATAGGAGATATATTGAGGTAATTAGTTGAGTTAAGATAGTGTGATGGGTTTAATGGACGAGTTCAGAGATGGGGCAAATGCGACGAATTGTTGCTAGAAAAAGGATTATACCACAAAACATTCCTCAAAAATAATAGAGGTGGTTTTATGATTTGGCACAAGGTTAAGGAGATCGAAGAGGAGCATTACAAGATAAGTATTGCGATTTTAAAGGAGCATTTATTTATTCTATAAGTTAAAAGGACTTTATTAACTTTATTAATATTTTGTAGAGGCAGTACAAGTATATTGTTAAAGGTTATTTTGAACTATGCTGGACTATTCTGAGATGTATTGAGATACCTTTCAGGAGGGGAAAATTCCACCCTTTTTATAATGAATTGAACAAGAGAAGAGCCCACGCAAGACCATAACTCTTTTTATTATTACTAACACTTTCCAACCTTATTTGCTATAACCTTTAACCCCTTTTACACAGCCTTTCGTTACTTTAACATTTCTCACAGCTTCGATTGAGAAATGTTTTAGTTACATAATCCTGAGGCCAGAACTCATCGTATTGTCTTCAATCACACCCCCTTGACATCACCTTACACCTAACCCAAGTAAGGCAGGTGAAGTCAACATCTATTCTTAGCACAAAAGGTTGGTCCAAGTTATCCTTACTTTAATTAGGGGAGTGGTTGGGTCCTGCATTGAGGCTTGTGTACTTTCATATAGCATCTTTTTGGGCTGGGTATATATGTTTCAGATGGATTGTCATGGGCAACTCTAATTAGGTAAGTATGCCACAATGACGTCCATTTTGCAGGCTCTATAAGGTGTCAGTTTTATCTCTGACAATAATGAATAATAGAATTATAATTTATAAGTATAAGTAAAAGGTTAGATAAAGATGCTTTAATTTGTCTATAATATTATTAAGTTTTTTAAAATTTGAATAAAGTAAATTAACTTTAGCTAAAAATAAGTATTAAAAGTTGTGAATTGTTATTTTTTTATTAAAAATATATTTAGTAACTGCATTAATAATACTAATTTAAATTTTATGTTAAATAGTTTTGAGGAATTCTGAGGTTTGAACAAAAATAGAAGTTTTGTTTATAGTAAAATTAAGAGTTACTTTGTTAGCAAAAGTTTTCTATTACTTATTATTCATTACTTTGTAGTTGAAAGTTTTTTATTGAGCTTAAATTAAGTATCTGTTTTTCTTTGTAAAGATATAAAGAAATGTTTAAGATAATATAAGGATTTTGTAATTACTTTTAGTACAATTTTTTGCATCATCTAAGTAAAATAACTTGAGATATTTGAATAAAATAAGATGAGTCTAGATGTAATTAATATTACTATAATGTCTATTATTATGCCAAGTATAAAAAAATATATTTATATAATAAATAAGAAGATAAAATTGTTAAATGATATATTAAAGTTATTTAGTATTAAGAACAGAATGTTTAATTAGTGACTTGTTGAATCTATTGAATAATGATATTTTGAATCTGAAGTCTTAATTATAAGCTTTACATAATAGATATATAAAGATAATTCAGAATTTGTAATCATGTTTAAAGAAAAGTCAATAGCAATAATATAGCCAGAGAAAATAGGAATATTGAGTATATGAGATGTGAGGTATTTATAAATCATAAGTGCAGTTTCTGCTTTGGAATTATTAGTACAGAATCAGTAATAGGATTAGTAATTTGAGTTATAAAATTTGGTAATAGTATTATTTTCTATTATTTTAGTTTTTATAATAATGATAATGTTCAGAAAATAAGAAATACAATAATCCTTTTAGACTTTTTATTTGAGATTTTTATTGTATTCTCAAATATTATGAGTACAGATTGTGAGGTTTAAAGAAAAGTATTAGAAATATTAGTTTGTAATAGATTACTAGAAGAGAAAACTAATAGTGCTGATATAAAAATTAGTATTGATATATTTATTTTAGCTGAATGTTCAGATAATAATAGATAGCTTGAACTAATAAGATAAAATGATTAGATAATAGTTTAGCTTCAAATAAAAAATAAATATAGGCTTTATTATAATTATTTTTAATGAAAAAATTTAATATATAGTTACAAGAATCATCAAATAAATAATTAAAACTGTAGATATATTGTAAGAAAGAAATAATAGTTTGTAGATAAGAAAGTAGTCATAGGTAGTTATAGAATAAAAATTTGTTATAATAGATATTAAGTTGAATATTATTATTATATTATTTAACTATAGTAGTTTTATCATAACCTTTTAAAATAGTTTCTATTAATTAGAAATAAAAGTAGTCTAATTTATTATTTTATGATTAAATTAGTATTTAGTATATTATTATTTATTAGAGCAAATTTAGAAGAAATAGGTATAGATAGATAATAAGTATAACCTAATAGTAATAAAAAAAAATTCAAGTAAAGATTAGGATTCATGTAATAAATGTATATAGTATTCACTATAATTAAGTTTAATTAATATTGTAAATACATAATTAAATTGTTAAATTATGAATAATTGTAATTATAAATATGTTTTAAAAAAGAACTAAGTGTTTGGAGATATAGATGTAGAGATAAGTTCAAATATGCTAACTATTGGTTATAACATAAATCTGAATTATATAGTATGTTGTAAAATAAGTCTTGTAGTTCATTCTTGATATGAGATGATGATATGAAATTCAATTAAATAGAGAATTCTTCTGTAGATTCATTCACCATATGGTCAACTTTCACAGCTATAAAGAATATTATAGTTTGCTCTATACATTAAGTCTAGACATTATTAGCTTGATTCTCTGTATACCAATTTAAATTTTATTATTTTATATACTTATACATTATATAGAAATAAACAATAAAATATATAATATTTTTATTTATTACCTTTTTTTTTCTTTATCTTTATCTTTTCTTTTTTACTTTCTTTACTTTTTTTTGTACCATACTGTTATCTCCATTTTTACTTTCACCTTCATTCATCTTCATTTTTACCTTTATTTTTACCTTCACTTTCATCATTATATTTATAATATATTTGTAGGACTTCTTTTTCTATTTGTATTAAATTATCAGTTCTTATTATAGGTTTTTGGTCTTGTTGTTGATAAGCCTACAGTTGCTGCAACTAATATATTTACTGTTGTTGTTGCTGATATTCTTGCTGTTATTACTGTTAATATTCTTGCTGTTGTTACTACTAATATGCTGCTGTTGTTGCTGCTAGTATACTAAAATAAAATAATTAATATTTATATAATAAATAATTGAGATTTTCTATTTTTATATAGAGTGTATGTACACAGGCAATATAAAAACAAACCAATATCATGAAATATTGATTATAAACCACTTTTTGGATTTAATAAAAAAATTTCTTGTACAATCTTGGTATAAATTATAATTTGCCCAATCCAAAACCCACATTACCCTAACCATAAGCAAGAATTTGTAATTCAATAAATTATAACTGTGTATAAACACTACATATAAACTAATAAATTTTCTAAATAATTTATAATTTTATTGTGATTGTAATCTTTTTTCTTGATAATACTCATGTATAACTCAATTCCCAACCAAATTTATTATAAAGTACCATAATATTATTGATAAAATTATGATCCAACCGCTGAAATTTAAAATTCACTGCTACTGAAAATATTTTACGAACCACCTAATTTAATAGTCCTATTAGCTGCACTAATAATATAATCTGCTTTTACATTAAAAGTCAAATCTCCCCATTCTCTAGAACTAAAACCTTTTATGACAATGCCATGTAAACTCACATAAGGTAAATCCCGTAAATAGAAAACAGGACCACCACTATCACCTACATTAGAAAGAAAATTTGTAACAATAAAATTATCGAAAACGTCATTACCACGAAAAGAATAACCCTCGAATGATTTTATGTATCCGCAAGTAACAAATGTAATCGTACCAGATTTACATAAGTGAGCACCATGGGTCGATATCGTTTCAGCATCTCTTATAAATAGTTGTCTATATGGATCAGAATTTGTATTTCTTATCACTTTTGTCGGTTTGATAGCTACATTTGTTATTCTGATTAAGCCAAAATCAGTTTCTTTCAAATCATGAAATACCATTGGCCCAATTTCATCATTTTTTTTACTAAAGCTCGATACTTTTTCAGAAGAATTTAACGGCATCAAATAAAAGGTATTATGATCAGGAGTTGTATTATTACGATCAATACAATGTCCTGCAGTTACAAGATAATTATTTAGTTCTTCATCTATTACCCAAAAACCCGCTGTACATATAGCTTTACTACCTAAATTATATATAGCACCTCCATTTATTATTTGTCGACCTATTTCACGCTTGGTGTGAGTCGAATTACGAGGTCGTTTTCTAGAAGGTTGTCCTTGCATGTTCACATCGAAAAGACGCATAACAGGGTTATATTGACTGATACTGTCCATAAACGGTTTATTACGTATATCGATAAACGGTTTATTACGTTCATCGGTAATGAAAGGTATAAATATGACAATGTTATTTTCTTCAATGTCAATGTACATCAATACTTCAATTGGACGATGCCTACGTGAGTTTGCAACTATTTGCAGTGACGAATTTTTTAAGGATGATAGAGAATTTAGTGCTGGTTGAAATATTAATAACTCTATATGCGGTTGTATATCAGGTGAATTTAATATAATGTCCTTCTTTGTTTCATCTACTATCATGATGATTATTTTATTTCTTTTTACATTAATATAAGTTCCTCCAAAACTTTCTTCATTTTGTTCTAAAAATGGCTTCAAAAGTCCATCTACCGTGCATAAGTTCTTCTCAATATTCAATAAATTAGGCACTTCAATTACAGTTACATTCCATAATTTCGATAATGCTTCGTTCAAAGCATGAATCATAAAATATTTTTGTAGGATAATAATAAGTGATAATAAATTTATGATAAAATAGACATTTCTCATAATTACGTTGGTTTATAATGAAATGAATAAAGTAATTGTTAATAATAGAGGTAAGATTGTTGTCAATAATAAAGATGGCGCTTGTAACGGTTTATTTAACGGGGGTTTTTTTTTTTATTAGAGGAACAATATAAAATTAAACACTTTGATATGATCAGTTTAGAATGACGAAAATTCTGAACCTGTTCTATTTATAACGATGAAAATTTGTAATTAAGATGAAAATATTTAAATTATTTGTCGATTCTTAGTACTAAAAAATTTCTAAATAAATTACTATTATATAAAAAAAAATTGGGTCAAGAAAATCCATATCTAGATCCAATAAAATCACAGGATATTGTGTAACAAAACAAACGCGAAAAAGATAAGAAATTGTAACACAAAAATTTACTATGACAACTAACTTCTGACCTCTAAGTAAGGATTTCAGAATAATTGTTAATGTTAGATATATAGGGAATTTTGAGATACTATGACCCATATATTTTTGGCCGGCAGAACATTACATTTTTGCTGATATAAATTTAACCTCGGATAAACTCATTTTTATCGACTGTCAAATGGGTCTACTAATTTCCATCAAGTTACTATTGGTCGTGAGTAAATCGATTTCTAATTGGATAAAATCGACGATCTTTAATAACGTGATGCATCTGCAGCGAATCAGAGAACAAGATCAGGTGTAGCATAAAAAAATTCCTTGCAGCCAATAGGAACTTATGGGAAAATTAGTAAATCCCTGTCAAATATAGCAAAGGTTGCATATTTTTTTTTTATTTTATACGAGCGACGAAAAGGGAAATGATTTACAGGTTTTCCCTTTTCGTCACTCATACATTAAATTTATGTCTACACAAAAGGACATTTATAATATTATAATTACCGATCATACAATTTTTATCGTCTAGTCTCATAATTTTATGTTTTTAAAAGTTTCATCAATTGAGAAAGATCTAATTCGTTTCATATTTAAAGAATGACAATTTGGAATCGACCTAAATCGTGAAAATCATTCGATTACTAAATCCAATTAAAATAAATAATTTAACCGTTTTCGTTGTAATTATCGAATTTTTCATCGTTATAAATCGATCAGGAAATTTTCATCAATATAAACTGATCAGTGTATGAGCTTACTATGACCGGGATTCCCTAGCCATGGCGAAAACGAGATGTCTAGTCATGTGATTTTCGAAGCATCTGGTCTGATATCGAAAAATCAAAACAATCGAAGACAACATATAAATAAAGGGAAAAAACATATATTTAGGGTTAGGAAATCGTAGCTTATAGTAAAATTTTAAGAAAAAATTTTAATTAGAGCGCAGAAGGTGATTTAATAAGCAAAATTTTGAGCTATTTGCAATTTTTGAAAAAACTTTGTTGTTTTCGGGTAATTTTGACAGGGCGCAGGATCGATTTTGCTGTCACATGATTCTCGGAAGACAAATGCTGCTAAGTTAAAAACTTCTTTTATATTTGAGTTAGAGTTTAGGGTAAGGTTAGAAAGGACTATAGTATAGCAAAATTACACAAAGGATTTTTTTGTTAAGACTCCAAAGACGGTTTACTAGACTAAATTTTGAGATAAATGCGATTTTTGCAAAGCGAACGTTTGTTTTGGATTTCTTTACGTTACACCTGATCCTGATCTTTGATTGGCTAGTATATGTCGGAAAATCATGTGACAGTAAAATCGGGTACTTCTATGACGCACGCACTGAATCTGTGAGATCTCGTGTAACTTAAAAAAAATCGAAAACAGAAAAATCGCAAATAACTCAAAATAAATAAAAGTTTTCAGCACGAAGTTTTAGTTATATGAGAACATTTTTAAATATCGAATATTAAGTAAATTAAAGCCTGCGCTAAATACTGATCTTTGTGCTCTTTTGATTTGGTAATCGACATAACTTGTCACAGATTCAGTACGTGCTTCTATGACCGACTGTGACGTAGGCACAGAAGGGATATTATTGCAAGGATCACCTGACCTCATGATCATTGAAATCACTGGTTCTAATCACAAAGGCAAAAGTCTAAATAAACTGCATGATGATTAGTTCATTGATATAGTAAGTTAAATAATGAGTATAAAATAGGCTATAATGAAATTCTAAAAGGAAGTTGTGCTTTTCTTTCACTGCTTTTCGTAGTTGCCTGAAAACCCTATTTCTGGCTAATCGAAAGTTCTTCCCTTCCACCTAGGGTATCTGGCATAGTGGCACAGGCATGCCAATGATGGCATGCCATAGTGGCATGTCAGTGGCATGCCTCAAGGCAGTTTGGCATGCCACTTAATAAAATTATTTATATATATACTAATTTTTTTTATACTATATAATTTATATAAAGCAATATGTTATTAATATAAAATTAACAAAATGAATAATTTTATAAAATGTATATTTTAAAAACTTTTTTATATTGTATAAAAAACTATTTATACATATAATATCTGCATTTTAAACTATATTAGAATTTTTTTATTAAATATTTTACTTAACATTAATAATTAATAAATATATAATAATAAATAATACATGATATTAACAATTGAAATATTATTATTTAATATTACTATCTAATATTATACAAATGGCATGCCATGGCACAGATTTGAATAAATGGCATGTCACATGGCATGCCAATTTTTTTGAGTATGCCAGATACCCTACTTCCACTCCATCTACTTTCAAAAAAAGCTAGAATAATCGATGAAAGAAGTCTTACAAATATCAATGCTATTCAGTACTGTAAATCACAAACAAACTGATTAGGAGATTAGAAATTGAATTGCCATGTACATCACATCATCAATATACATCTTATACTGTTCCAAGTAAAATTAGTAATATGCTAAAGATGCAAATATTGGCAAATTAGGCAGTGACATCATTTTCATAGTTTTCTACATAGTGTATTTGAGTTAATTGAATTAATGAAATTTGCTATTGAAAATACTGTTATGTTTGCAATAATAATCTAAGAAAGAATAATATAAATTAATTGTAAAATATTAATCAATTAAACAATATAATTATAATATTATATATTATAATAAACTAAAATAATTGATATTTATATATTATATTCATTATATCTATTAGTTCTTATATATCTTAACATTATTATAAATAACATTTATTAGCAATAGAGTAGTCTTTATTGTAATAATTTATACATATAAAATATCTATAAAAGCATTATTTTATGATCTTTCAAGAAAATTAAATATCTTTATACACTTTAATAGAAAGTGTTTTTATATATTTCATATAAATAAACTAATATAATATTTAGTATTTTCGTATATTATATATTGTTGCTCTGCTTTAAAATTCTAAATCACTCTATATTTTGTTAAAGTCTTGTATAGATTTTGTATAGAATCTGTCAAGTTATAGTCATCATACTATAGTTGAACAATTTTTGTTATTGTTATGATTAAAGGAAACAATAGATTAACAGAGCTTATTGGAATCAAGAATATTTAGATAGAATTGATTAAAGTTAAGAGTTACAGTAAAGATAGATGGAATAATAAAGCTGATAGTCTAGCAAAAAATGATACAATAAGTAAAAAAATAATATGGGTTAAAAAAGTCAGTTGTGAAGAAATAAAGTACTGTTTAAAGTAGAAAAACAAATATACTGATATACTAACAAGATTGTTATGTAAATTGATAACAAATATAAGATTAGAAATAGAATAAAAAGAAACAAAAGTAATCAGAGGATTAGAACCAAAAACAGAAGTTGTAATTTATGATTGGACATACTTTTAGAATATACTGAAGATATTTAAAGAAGTATATTGCATAACAAAAAGAAGTAGTACCAAAAGAAATATATTTATAAAATACATAATAGATAAACTTCTGATCTTAGAAAACTTAACAAAAAAAAACTAGATGTATATACAACAATGAAATACCAAATGTGCCAAGATAAAATAAAAAAAACACAGGCATATTTGATACTATGTAAGGGACAAAGGAATCTATGCAAAAGAATCCAAAAAGTGACTATTGCAATAGTCTAAAAGAGATTAAAAGAAGAAGAAAAAGTTCAGGTCCTTTCATATATATTATACACAGTGTTTTTTAGAAAAACAGAAGCAGAGAAAATTAAAATAAGAAAGGTATTAATTAAAGGTTTTATTCTAAAAAAAACACAAGACAGATTGAGACAGCTCCTAAATACAAAATCAAGACAACAGTTTATGAATGTAATAGGAAATACAGTCTGAAACACATTCTATGAACAAGTATAGAGTAGGGTTCCTAAAGTTCAGTTCAGTTCAGTTTAATTGAACTTGAACTGAACTGAACTGAACTCTCTAATTTTGAACTTGAACTGAACTTGAACT